>CAJQZM010036436.1:0-28835 GCA_907164665.1 Colias nastes
AAAACGATAATTTTGTATGGAGTGTCCGGGGTGTGCTTTAATTATGTCTATGTCATATTGTGTTAATCACTTCAAAGTATAAAACTGTAAAACATTGTTTCAATCACTACATGGAATAAAACAATTGCTTTCCGCCGTTTGTGTATGTATGCTTGAATCATTAATTACGCAAAATATTGAAATTAGTGATTTTAGGATATAATTGGTTAAGTTTTAGACCAAGCGGGCGAAGTTACGGGCGGAAAGGTAGTATAGATGTACAAATTATCATAAATGTTTATAATTTTTTGCCCTCCATAGGTCCATTTCTCCCAACAAGTTCTTCGTCCTTATATTATTTGTAGTTTATTTTTTATTTATTAATTTATCAATCAGGCACAGGAGGGTTAGCACGTAATGACCGCAACTTCCCGGCGCTAGACGGTGCAGGACCGTCGCGGGCGCCCGCCCCGAGGCCCAACGCACCCGTTGCCGCTACTGTGCTTAGGAATTGTAAGTTTATTTTTAACAAAAATACTACAAAATAAATGACTCAAAAGAAAAATGTTAAACAAGAAAAAAATTGACATTAAATTGCTTTTTAACAATAGTAACATACACAATGAAAATTAACACGACATAAATTCTGTTAAAAAAATTTGGAACAAATATACTGAGTAAGAAAAGATTCCAAAAACAGAGATTTTTTCATTTTATAATGGATTGTTCAAAATTTCTTTTAAAATATTAATTTATGACTATCAAAGTTATTAAAACGCGCTGCCTTTTTTGTTCATGTTTACGCAGCTAAACAACCAAGCGTGTCAATCCAAGTGCACAGCCAGCCGGCCAGCGCGAGCAACTTCCGGTTGACACAAACGAGCGGGAACCGCATCACCATACCGAAGAAGCCGCTCAACGACGAGGACTTCCCCTCGCTGCTCGGGCCACGGGACGACCACCCCAGCCTTGGTGCGGCCACTCTACAGCCCGCCAAGGTACACCTCTATAGACTTTTATTTATAGTTATATAGCATTCAAATGCTTTACAAATGAGATATACATAAAATCGAAAGAGTAGTTCATGAAATACAATGAATCAACTGATAAATTTTAATTAAATTTTACTATAGTATGTTCCTAGGGCAGGCGGAAATTCGTACAATGACACGAAGGATTATGTTATCATCAAAATAAAACGATACCTATCGCTCTTCATACACTTCTTTATCGTTTACGCAGCGTACGGGTTTTCATGGTACAAGGTGAGGTGAGCGACGCGGTCGTTCAGAGATAACAAACTTGTTTTGACATGTCTGGATGAGGTGCGGATTAGGAAGCTAAAAGTAAATAATTCACTAATTTCATAAGATGTTACTAAAATATTTATTATTATTTTTATTATAAAACACTTAGAAGTTAGAACCTAAGAGCAGAAGTGGTCTAACATTTTTTTTTGTTGTAAATTGTGTCATACCTACAGCTTACTGCAAAGTAAGTTAGATATAGTCAAGTCAAAGTCAAAGTGTTATGTAATGTAGGTTACTGAAATAAAGATTTTCACTTTCACTTTCACCCTTTAATAATATTCTCAGGTTACCAACAGGTTGGTCACCCCTGTTAGGTCATTGTACGAATTTCCGCCTGCCCTAGGAACATACTATACAACTGTACCAATTGGACAATATTCCTAATCTCATTTTTATTATAATTGATGTTAACCATTTTTTGTATTACAGGTAACACTGATTAACAGCGATGAAATGCAATCACTAAAGAAGCAACCAAGCCATCAGCAGAAGAAAGCTCCACTGAGTACTGAGGCGTTTCCCGCGCTTTCGTCGTCTTCTGCACCGACCGCGCCCCCGCAGTGGATAACTGTTTCCAAGTCGAAGGACAAGGGAAAGCAGACCCGCAGCCAACCGGAGCCGAACCCACCGCCCAGGGAACCGACATTCAACCCTGTCGCAGACTTCCCCACTTTGCCAATAAACACAAAATCAAAGAAGAAATCCCAAGCGGTCCCGATTCAACTGACCAGACCCCAACCCGCTCCGCCCGCGCCGCAAACCAACACGCAGTCACACAACGAGGACACTAAAAACAAAAACAAAAAGAAAAAGAACGCTAACGCCAACGCCAACGCTCAGAAAGAGAAAGAAAATGACACAGTCGTCAACGGAGTGAATGAGCGTAACGAGTACATCGTGGCAAGCATCAACAACAACAATAGCAGCGAGGAATCCGACAGAAAGATCAAGACAATCACTGACAAAAACAATACTAATACAACTACGAGAACTGGAAATGGAGACTTTGCGTTGAAGTCGAAAGAATATCCGCCACTAAATCCGAAATCTGATAATTTCGTTCCTCCGCCACCCGTGCAGAGCAGGCCCGCGATGAACGGCAGCGTGCCTCCGGGATTTAAGAAGCGTCCGCCGTGTGACGGGATGACGTTCACCAACTCCGCGGGACAAACGTTCCCCGCGCCCGTGCACCAGTACATGCCGCCGGCGAACTTCGAAAGCAGGAATCGGGCGCTAGTCAAGAAATTCGCCGCCGCCTTAGGTACGAGCGACGCGGTGGAGGAATTCAAAGTTGCATCTCGAGCGTTTAGGGACAGCATTATCGGCGCCGAGGAGTTCTACCAACATTGTAAAACCGCTTTGGGGAGCAAATTCGAGGAGCTATTCCCGGAATTGGTCGCTCTGTTGCCGGATATAGCGAAGCAGCAGGAGCTGGTGGTGGGCAAGAACATCAGCGCGTTAGACGTGTGCAGCACGTGCGGGCAGGTGATCTCCATCGCGGACACCATTTCCCACGACACGGCCCACTGGCCCCCGCTCGCCCCGCGTTAGATGCGTATTGTGATACTATTTAAATTTGTTTGTGTTCACACTCGGGTACTAAATTATAAAAACAAGGTGCTTATCGCTTCATCTTTCCGTACTCATATTGCGATCCGATTTAAGCCAGTTTAGACATTTTTTATTTTTTTTTTACTGTACGTATTTGTCGCCTATAGCTTAAGTAGAAGAGATTGTATATACTACTAAATTAATGATCACAGTTATGAGATGAATGTGATTAGCGTGTTACATGGTGTAAAATATATTGTTTAAAAGTTAACTATTTTTGTATTATCCAACTGAACGAGTTTTAATTTTGTGTTATATATTTTTGTTATAGAACTTATTATTTCGTTATAACCCTTGGTATAATTGTAAAAAAAACAACACATTTCATGAACAAATATATTAAAACAAGCAACAAATACAAATGCCTTTGTAATATTATTCCTTACACCAGTTGTGACAATGTTATTGGCCTCCCTTGCCCCAGCCCAAGAAACCTTTAACGAGTCCAGTGATACCGGCTCCTTGCTTCTTGTTTGCGACGCCAGTTTTGTCGTCCAAGTTGGGGAATTCAATGAAATTGCACGCAAGATCAAAGAACAAAGGTTTACACGGTACAGCTTCCATAGGTGGGGGAAGTTTATAAATGTTTGGATTCTTCGTCAGAACTTGGGTATCTTCACGATATTCATCCAAACGGTCGACTAGCGGCTTCTTGTCTTTGTATGGCTTGCCGCTGGAGGTGTATTTAATTTCCTCATCATCATCTTCATCTTCGAGGACAGAATCAGCGTGAACTTCGAATTTACAAGTCTCTATGTCTTTTTGAAGCGCTTGCAATTTGTCCAATAAATGCTTATCTTGATGTTTATTCGCGATCGACTCTGCAGTGTAAGCACTGCACCGCTCGAGCATCGCCAAAGCTTCTCTAAAACGTCTCAAAGTGGTCAACACTTGAGCTATATAATAGCAGCGGAAAGCCTTGTAGGCTTTCACTTCGGTTTCGACATCTTTTTGATACGCACTGTCTTCCTCGAAGCCGGGCAGTTGCTGTAATTCCGTGTAGTTTTGCAAGATGATCTCATATAATCTGGTCAAATCTTGCGGGCGCACTTTCTTCCCATCGATCGGCGTGTTCTTCTTGCGCGCGTCCTCGGCTTGTTGGATCATCAGATTGTTTCTATGGATCGTGCGCATGAGTCTAATATACATCAAGTACGAGAGCAGATAGTTGATTCCGGACATTTGTGTCTCGGACGCGGACTTTAGCTTGGGATCGTTTTTGATTTCATCCTTGATGGCCGATATGGCGTCCTTGCAGTCCATGAGTATATTCTCGAGGATATCGATCTTGGCTTGGCTGGTGGTCGCGTTTTCTACGGACTTGTCCAGATCTTGCAGCGCGATGAGGAAGAGTCGCACCTTTTCCGGCCGTACTGTCACTCGACGACCTCGCCATTCCACTTCATGCATCACGCCAGAACGCGATTCCCTGGTGAAATATTAAACATGTTATTATAAATAACTATGAATTACTCATCTCTACCAGTGAAAATTAATCAAATAATGTTGCTAAATTGCACTACTATATAAATGACAAGAATAAGATTGACTATGTTAGATTGAATTATTTACCATTTGAATTTTATTTCAAGATGTCCTGATCTACTCTTTCAAACCTTAAACCTGGGAAGATTATACTACATATTATACATACTTAGCTTGAGCCATCAAAGAGTCCAAGTTTTCGATGAGCCCTTGACCGCGCATAGCAACCAGATCGCCGGCCGCCGATTCGTCGCCGATATTGTACGCGCAATAACGAAGGCTCGGATTCAACTCTTCAACCTGTGCAAATAATTTATATGAAAGGAAATGTCATAGAAGCTGCTTGGTGGAAAGGAAAGTTTGTTAAAAAAATATGATGAATGAAAATAATAATAATCAGGACAAATAAAATGCTTCATCATTTTGAGTGAAATTACTTTTTAAGCTATTGCATAGCTTCTATCGCGGGCCTTGAGCGCGGCGACTGAATGTAAAAATTCCGTAACGAAATAACCTAACACCCCCCACTCCGACCGGCAAAGCGGTGATACTTTTTATGCTATGCAATAGCTTTACCGCGGCAGTCTCTGAGTGCCACACGTCTTTTTTTTTATTTGACTGCGTCTAAGGGCGCAGATATGACGGAGCGCAATATTTTTCAAGTGTAATATCATTCATTCTTTTGAACTTTAAGTTTCAACTGGCAAGCTTTATGTTGTTAATCTGTAAAGCGATTTTTCAACTTCGTTTTATAGATTACTAGCTTTCCGCCCGCGGCTTCGCCCGCGTTTTCAGAGAAAAACCCGTTCCCGTAGGATTTCCGGGATAAAACCTATCCTATGTCCTTTCTCGGGTATCAAAATATATCTATACCAAATTTCATGCAAATTGGTTCAGTAGTTCAGGCGTGATTGAGTAACAGACAGACAGACAGAGTTACTTTCGCATTTATAATATTAGTATGGATTTGTTGACTTTAAGCAGTCCACAATATGGCCTGATGTTAAGCTGAGATGTGGTCTTAGATAATTCCCTAGTAGGCACCAAATTATAGCCTTAACAAGTGATAACTGCGTTAAAAACAACCGACTTCAAACTTGCACTTGCAACATTTACAAATACAGACAAAAATGCTCATAAAATAAAAACTACTGGGCCTATCCGAATAAAATTTTTATGGGACGAATTCGACACCATCGCGCATCGAACAAAAAAAGAATCACGTAAATCGGTTCAGAAACCTCGGAGTAATCGGTGTACATACATAAAAAAAAAAAAAAAAACATACCGGCCGAATTGATAACCTCCTCCTTTTTTTTGAAGTCGGTTAAAAAACGGCACCAACCTTCTGCTTGTACACCGCGCGCTCGTCCTCCGGCAGCGCGGCGCACAGCTTCTCGAGCACGATCTGCGCGCGCTTGAGGCTCTCCGCGGCGGGGCGCCACTGCTGCAGCTCCACCAGCAGCGCGCCGCTCAGCCACGCCGCGTACGCGCCCGCCTCCAGCTGCGTGCGCGCGTCGCATACGCCGCTTTGCTAACAGTTAATCAATTCAATTATCTTTTTCTCCTTAAAATGTGGTTTTACAGGTTCTTCGCCAATTATATTGACAAGCAAATACCAACCAACGGCCCCCATGTCAAATATAAGCTACATCATATTTATGTAAATTGAATCAAGAATGATGCTTGTTGGCCTACAATTTGTGAACATTCATAAAAAATATAGGTTGCAGCATAGTAAAAAGAGAGAAGTATTTTTATATTATCTTCAAACAAAGGTGCATCCCGCCGTGTGTATGTACGCACGCAATTGACGTTGCCGCTCGGTGGCCACTCGGATGAAGTGACCTTGACGCAACCTTGAGATTTTACTTTCAACGTGCCTGAAGAAGTTTCACTTCAAAACGTTTGTTTTATTTAATGTTGTAGATTGTATTTAATATGATTATAATATATAATTTAAATATATTTTTAAATATTTTAAAGTATAAAAAAATTATTTCACTTCAGGTAAATTTAAAATATCAATATGACAAGTGACAACCCTGCACCTTGAGTGAGTTTAGGTACCGTGGGCTCCTAAACACCGTGAGCTGGCCTACTTCTCTCTTTTTACTATGGTTGCGGTCCTCCTACAGCCTACTTCTCAGATGAAAAGCATAATAAAAATTTGTTTTTAATGATAAAAAATGTAAGAATGTGACATTGTATCGTGACAAATAATACTATTCTGATATTTCATAACTATTTGATAACAAAAATTTTCAATACCTCGCATAACTGCAATAGCATATGTGCATGGGAACATGCTTTCTTTAGTCTAGAGACAAGATGAAACTTCTTCCTTGGCTCAGTATTGGCTTCTTGGCGTAATTGCATTGCGTGAGCCCAGGCACGTTCCGCTTGAAGCAATGGTACACATAGCAATCGATTTTCAGATGTCGCAGATGTTAAATGAGTTGTAGTAACATCTTTCCGGCGGTAATGTCGTCGATCACCCTAAACAAAAACAGGTTTGCAAGATTTATATTTTATTCTAATTATATTAATTAAAAAAAGAATATTTATTAGACACAGAGTATATGTGCATTTAAAAATAAATGTAAAATGTAAAGTATAATCATATGAATAATGTATTAAAATACATGTCAGAAGTTATTAAATATCTACCAGGGCTATCAATGAAAAAAAAACCTGCTAGCGGAAACTTATGCTGTTTAAAACTAATTTAATCTATCCATATGCTCATACTATTTTGGTACAAATTTAACAGAAAAACATAGTACCTGTGGAATTTTTAACACTTTCCGTAAACGCCTGATCCGCCGGGAACAATATCCTCTATATCTCTGATAATCCCCATGACGGAGACCATGCTGCTGCTGTGCATCTTTGATAATGCGAAATACTGGATTTATTTAAGGATATTATACAGAAAATGTTCATAACCAATTTCTTCACTATTCAATAATTTTATCAACTTAAAAACATCTCATTGAAGAAATTAAAATAAAATGATGTCCTTTATAGTCACAAAGTCGAGACTTATGCAACTTAAGTGCAATAATACCACAGCGGAAGCACCAGCTTTTAAATAAAAAGCATTAAAATTGGTTTACCCCATTGAGAGGTCTGAGGATACCAACAAAAACAAAAAGAACAGAGATGAGTTGAGAATATTCCTCCCTTTCTTCTTTAAAATCGGAAAAAAGTAGTGTTTGACGTCAATTTGGCACAATTATTTTATGATGAAGCATACTGCTACAGGAATCTATTGTTGTAACTGGTAACATCTCTTAAAAATTAAGAGATAGATACAATAGTCAAGTCAAATCAATATAAAGAATAGGGTAATATAGTATAAAACAAGTTCCTCATAAAAACTACAATTAATTCACTTCAGTATAAAAGGATACTTTCTAAAGATAACGAGCTGGTTATCTTGTTATCAATTTTTTCTCCTTCTTCGGTTGTAATTGATTGTCCATCACCACTTTCTTCTTCCAAAACTACCATCTTGATTGATAAAATTAATAACTTTCAAATGAGCAAACTAATCTTAAAAATCTGCCGAAAAATCCATAGAATAACTTTATGTATCAAAAATCAACACGTCACTTACAGCCATCACTCAAAAAATTTACATTTGACGTTTTCCTTACTAGTTGCCTGTATAAATATTGGGAATCACAGAGTAAATAATTATAGCTAGATAATAGTATTGGGAATAGTATATAACTGTCGCAGATATCTGGTCAAATCTGCTATTTGATTGAAGGTCTAGACTCTAGCGCGTTCATTGAATTGCGACATTTAATTGAATGACATATGTACAACTCGTAAATCTGTTGATGTAACCACAATTAATGTAAGTAGGTAACGTTCAAAAGTGTTGACTCAACGTCCTAAAGCGTCATCGTTGGTTTGCGTTAGGTTCGCTGTGGGGCCCCGCGGGGCTCCGTCGCATAGTGGTTCCAACACAGACATCCAAATATAAGCAGACGAGACATATTTTTTGTATGTGTTAACTTAATATTTTATCTCTTTTACTCGTTCAATGTTCTCATATGCACTATCCTTGTTTTTCGCTTGTAACAACACTAACACACACAGTGACAGTTGTCAAGCGCGTGGCATTTTTTCGATCTGTCGCCATCTTGACATTCACAAAACCAAAATCTTGAAGTCGAGTGTTTTATTGAAAATATTTAAAAATATTTGATAAAAACGTTAAAAAGAAACAATATCTTGACATAGACATTAAAAAATATTTTGACATAGACAATACGCTATAAAATTACTACCAAAATTAAATCCAAATATGGTAGGTATCTCTCAGATAAAAAGATACCGATTGTGATAAAATTTGAATGTAACTAATTACAAAGCTATAATTCTATTAATAAAAAAAAAATTTTTTTTTTTTGAAATGGGATCGTATATCACTGAGTTATTGCAAGAATACATACAAAAATAAACATATTTAGATACCGATGAATTGAAAACCTCCTTCATTTTTGAAGTCGGTTAATAAAGCTAAAATTAATCGTTCTCGTCATTGCAGTATTTGTAATTATTTTAGTATGTATATGGTATGGGAATAATCCATTCATTTTCACAATAAAACAAAGCGATCGCAACAGGATAATGTACAAGTGTTGCAGGCGTCCATAGTGCTACAGTAACCGCTTCCCATCAGGTGGATATGCGCACCTGCTTGTTTGCCACATAAGTATTATAAAAAAAAAATCTAAAACAATGTTAAATGTCACGAAGGTGATTATATTTTTTCTGACACAGGTACTGAGTTCGGCCCTGTTTATGAATTTTGTATTGGTGTGCGTAATTGGCCACGCGTTTTGTAGGAAAAGTTACATCTGCTTCAAGTAATGTTTATATATCTGTGGGTTCCAAATTCAAGTATCATGGACACAGGATTCAATGTCGGTCTATCGCGCTGATTTTTTTTTTCAAGACAGATAATTGAACACCTATCAACTTTTTCTAATGGTAAAAATCCCCTAGGCGTATAGTTTTTGAGAAAAAAAATTGTTGAGTTTTTTTTTGTATGGAGAAAAATCTTTATTTTTTTTTCTCGAGTTGCTTTAAATTGCGGCGGTTTAGGTTAATATATTAAGTAAGTCCGGATGATATAGTATCCAGAAAAAAATTAAATAGCTGCATCGACATGCAGCCCCGCGTAGGAATGATCGGTAAAAATTTCAATTTTGATATGCTCTTTTCTCTTGTATTACCTGCGTTTTGTTGCTCAATACTTGCTTATTCGTACTCCCTACATCACATTAATTAATATTGAGAACATTTCAGCCCACTAAATACGGTAAGTAATTTTTTTATATCTTAAAAATTTTCAAAAACAGTCAATTATAAAATAAGTCACAGTACAACGTAACCCGTGCCTAGAAAGCAATTAGGTAACGACAACAACCAATCACAGCAGAGAGTCTGGAATGCGGTGTTAGTCCCAGTTAAGTCCAAGCGCTAACGAGATTGTTTATGTGTTGATTATAAATAAATGCGATTAGGGATGGATGAACTTTAATAAATTTCTTGGTATTTTAGGCATACATAGTAAGATTTTTAAAAGATTATTTAGTGTCGACTACTACCACCCATTGAAACAACTGAAGTAGTTGGTAGCCCTTAAAAGGGCTTTTTTCGTAGCCATGAAAACAGCTGTTTTATGCTAATGGATCCAAAATATTTTCAGATTCTACCAGCAAAGATTCTTCGTCTTCAGAAATGTCTTGCTTCTTTTTAATAAACAAAAATTTTGATACACTTGGTATAGTTATCAGGGTATTTTTCTAAATGCTCTAAAATTTTCGCAAAAGCTGCTTTGCCGTAAGCTTTTAACTTTTCAGTAAAGCAATAAAAAAGTTCCTCTTCATTTTTTCACTCATAGTAGATAAGTCGGATCGTCGTTTTTTTTGTTTATTGCTCTAATCTTGGAATGGAACTCTAGATATCTTTTCAGTGGATGTACTTGCTTCAGTAGTGGACGTTGATGGAACTGATTCAACTATAGAAGAAGAAAAGTTGGTTGGAGTTTCTTCATCTACATCCGCACAAGCTCCAAACAAAACATTCAAGTCCACCGAATCACAAGTAGGCCACTGGATGTCAGATTCCAACCACCTTTTATTGTTTTCCCGATTCAGAAACGTCTTCAGAGATCGGCTTGACTCAGACCATTTCTTCGTTATATGCTGTATAACTCTACGAGAAAAATCTTTGAGTGTACTGCGATCTTCTTCAGACAGTTCATATGGGATTTTTGAGATGATAACTTCAAACAAATGGTGGAAATTCTTCAAATCACCAAATTTCCTCATAATCAGGAACATATCCAAATTAGTACTCAAGCCAGCCATTGTATAGTATACGTAAATGTCGGAAATATAATGGAGCTCAGTTTAATGTGCGGCTTATTTATATCAATTAAGAGTACTCAGGTAGTACGGGCATGCAGGATTAAATGCGACCGAGTATATAAACAACCTCGTTAAGACTAACACCGCATTCCAGATTAGTTGATGTCGTTACCTAATTGCTTTCTAGGCACGAGTTACGTTGTACCTGTGACTTATTTTATAATTGACTGTTTTTTGCAAATATTTGTTTCTTGCAAATATTTAAGATATAAAATAATTTCTTACCGTATTTAGTGGGCTGAAATGTTCTCAATATTAATTAATGTGATGTAGGGAGTACGAATGAGCAAGTATTGAGCAACAAAACGCAGGAAATACAAGAGAAAAGAGCATAGGAAAATTGAAATTTTTATCGATCATTCCTGCGCGGGGCTACAAGTCGATGCATGCAATTTTTTTTTCTGGATACTATATCATCCGGACTAACTTAATATATGAACCTAAGCCGCCGCAATTTAAAGCAACGTGAGAAAAAAAAATCAAGATTTTTCTCCATACAAAAAAACTCAACAAATTTTTAAGCTATTGCATAGCTTCTATCGCGGGCCTTGAGCGCGAGGACCGAATCGAGAAATTCCGTAACGAAAAAACCTCACGCTCCCCACTCCGACGGGCTCGGAGGTGTGGCTTGAAGGCATGCTATGCAATAGCTTTACCGCGGCAGTCCCCGAGTGCCACACGTCTTTTTAAGCTATTGCATAGCTTCTATCGGGGGCCTTGAGCGCGGGGACCGAATCCAGAAATTCCGTAACGAAAAAACCTCACGCTCCCGACTCCGACGGGCACGGAGGTGTAGCTTGAAGGCATAGCATGCAATAGCTTTACCGCGGCAGTCCCCGAGTGTGACACGTATTTTTTTTCTCCAAAACTATACGCCTAGGGGATTTTTACCATTAGAAAAAGTTGATAGGTGTTCAATTATCTGTCTTGAAAAAAAAAACCAGCGCGATAGACCAACATTGAATCCTGTGTCCATGAAACTTGAATTTGGAACCACTGTGCGTCGGCTTGCAGCCGACTTCTTCTGGACGTTTGGAAACAGGAAAACGTAAAGTCTGTCGTCATTCAATGAACCCGCTAGTCTTTCAACAATATGTTGAGCGTTATATTATATCTGCTATGGCCTCTTTTAAATCTTGTTAAATCAACGTTGGGCCTAGTCATTATATTGAATGTCGTCATTCAATAAACGCGCTAGTCATTCAATCAAATAGCAGATTCAACCAGATGACGGTGACATAACTATTAATACCACGTTTTCTCTTACCGTATGTTTTCCTGCAATAGTCACATTCTGTGATCACAATAAATTATTTTGCACACGTCTACCTTTTTTTTGGATGTTATTATGACTTTGACAGACTTGACATGAAAACGGTTTAAATTTTGACATTGGCACTTCTTTTTCTAAGTTGCTTTCTGTCGTAGGTTGGTGTTATTGTGATTACACTAAATAATTTTAAAATATCAATGAAATCTATTATTATTTGATGTGTTAATTGATTGAAATCCATAAATACAGTGCTTGTTTATATTTTTTTGTTTATATTTTGGTTTCAGGACTTGTATCCTATCTCATAAAAAATGGCAAAGTCAAAGAACCACACAAATCATAACCAAAGTAAGTAAATAAATTACTTGGTTTATTTTTAGCTTCATCGATAATTGATATATAATTCAACATATAATACACCACACGAAATCTTCTTTCAGACCGCAAGGCTCACCGTAATGGTATCAAAAAGCCTACTAAGTTCAGACATGAATCTACTCTTGGTGTAAGTATCTACGTTATTTCCTTACTTACGATATGATACATATTATATTTTATTCAAGCTTTTAATTGAAGGACCTACTTGTTATGTGTGTATTTTCATGCTCAGTAATTTGAGTTTACATATATTGTAAACATTAAATTATATCTAGCATTTACTTACCTACCATGTTTTCTATACAAATAGAAGAACGATGGATTTTTTATTTACAAAGCAGAAATGTGAATTCAGTAAATTTCTGCACATGATAGAAAATTGTTGCACTTAAATCAAAATAGGAGCAATGCATCACAATTACATATTATATCCTTTGAATATGTTAATGTATAACCTAAAAGTGAATTGTTAATGATAACAATTAGGTATATTAATATTATTTTTGATGGATACAAGATTAAATGTAGGAAAACCTACCATCAGTCTTTGATGAACATTGTTTCCCTTTGAAAAGTTAAGATGTACCTTTCTTGCCGTTGAAAATTTTTATCTTTATATTTTAATATTTTATGTACAACAACAATATTTTTAGAATAACAGAACTGATACTGCTAATACAACAAATGCTCTACATCAGCCTTTATCAACCTTTTCCAAATGCAGACCCCTAGCGCCACTTAACCATGATCCGCGGACCCCTAGTGCCCCCTTATCATGATTCAAGGACCCCAAAAAAACTTATTCGCTTATGTCAATCTATATTATTTTAAAAATTGATTGATTTTATGCTGTGTTTTTGCATAAAATAGCTTATCCACCCATCACTTGATGGATTATTCCATCTTAAAACTGAAAAAGTCGTCACTACGGCTTTTGTGATTTTCTTGATTTGTCTGCGGGCCCCCTGGGATATACTTGCGGACCCCAGGTTGGGAAACGCTGCTCTACATTATAGAAATCATCCATAAGCAAAATCATGTATTAATAAAATATACTTGTTAGATATATCTACATTATAGTATTCTATAGAAATAAAGAAGAAACAAGAATGTAATTACACGACAAAGAAAACTCATTTATTAATATTATTTACAGATGGACCCCAAATTCTTGAGGAATCAAAGGTTTTGCAAAAAGGGTAACCTTAAACCAGCAAAACAATTGGCACGCGCAGCTGAACGCAAAGCTACCAGAGAAGCAAAAGCCAAGAAATGAATTTAGTATGTAAGAAAATAAAAAATTAAACTCATCTCATAGTTTCATTTACCTGTTCTGAGATAAATGTTAAATGAGACAAGGTAATAGACCGTTCACATTGATGAATATTCAAACATTCAGATTACTACCTATCTAATGTTATATTAGATTTGGTGTTATACCAATCTTTATCAAATGACAAGTCAATTTTAATGTTGCCAGGATGTAACTTGACAACTTTTTAGCAAAGTGAGGAAAGCATGTAAAAAGTACTAAAACTTGACGCAAACTTCCCCCACTACACCAACAACTTGTCAAGTGGTCCCAGCTTGAACAAAAGAAAAGGTTGATAAACTTCCATATTTCAAAGCTTTTTTTGGGAATTACATTTCTAAAAAAATACCAATATTGTTAAATTAAAGAAATAAGGCAACTCAGTAATATTATAAAATAGTTCTCTGCCTGCTCTGACTGTCTGTTCACAATAAACTAAAAAATTACTGCACCAATTTTCACAAATGGATAGGGTGGTTCTCTCCAGGATGGTTATAGTAGGTTCATACCTTAGGTAGATACATAGTTTGTTGAGTTTTACTGTGTAAACGATTTCAACGAGTATGCTGTCCCCTTTGACATATAAAATACCTACTAGCTATCCGCCTAGCTAGGCTAGCTGGAGCTACACTTAGGAACTACTAAGGGAACTACATAATTTTAGTACGATATTTTTGTCTGGAAGAGGTCTGGAGATAGGAGGCTAGAGAGACAAAGGTAGATTTATACGTACATAATAATATTATGTTACCGTTACACCGTAAGTTATAATTTTCATACAAAGCTGAATAATACAGTTTTTGAATTTGATATTTTTGGTTTTTAGGCATTCAAATTTATAAAGAACTAGCGGTCCGCCCCGGCTTCGCCCGTGGTACATGTTTACGTTTTCTCTACATAAGAACCATCCTCGTACTTCAAGGAATATAATAAAAAAAGAATTATCGAAATCGGTTCAGCCGTTCTCGAGTTATGCGCTTACCAACACATTTTGCGATTCATTTTTATATATAAGATAGAAAGAATGCCATAAAACCAAAAATATCAAATTCAACAAAAAAGGTCGTGTTCCATCGTTACAATATTGTATTCACTAAAAAGTGTTTCGTATTGGTTGAGATGGTTGCTAATCATCATATTAGATGGCGCGCGGTGTGTCCCTTTGACATTGTTTGACACAAAACTGAAAAAATTCGATCGCTGGCGGGTCACGAGTGGCCGAGTTTGTCAGGCATCCGCCCCGGATTGGCGCGAAAGGATGCGAGTTCGAGTCCCGCCTCGTGATCGAATTTTTTCTATTCTTTATAAATTTATAATACAGTTAAGCTATTGCATAGCTTCTATCGCGGGCCTTGAGCGCGTGGACCGAATCGAGAAATTCTGTAACGAAAAAACCTCACGCTCCCCACTCCGACGGGCACGGAGGTGTGGCTTGAAGGCATGCTATGCAATAGCTTTACCGCGGCAGTCCTCGAGTGCCACACGTCTTTTTTTTATCGTTTTTTCTTACATGCTAGGTGCGTGCTTTCGCTTTTAAGTCTTAAGAAAAAAATACCGATACATAATTCGTGAGATAGGTATTAGGTAGGGCAGTCAAACAAAATTCAGTGTTGCCACCTCAGAATTTTCCTTTTACCCTAACGTTAGGCGAAATTACCCTAAATTTGGCCCTTTTATGATTTTTTTACCCTAAGTATTTATGATAAATAAAAACATCTTACTTTACTTTTTAACGTTTTATTTTTTCTTAATCTACGCATTCTTAATCTAGCATTTCCAAACATTCTTGGAATGTATCCATCGTCTGGACTTCTATATCATCTGCAGTCATTTTCTTCTTGAAATCGTACATTTCATTCGAAAACTTCAACATTGCGTCAGTCGGTTTAAATGTAACGCAAGACGTATAATTTCTTTTTAAGCTGTACCTCACCATCATCAAGTGTTGCAACATTTCTACAGATAATCTATTTCGAAGCTTATTTTTTATGATTGAATAAATGGAGAAAGCTCTTTCCACCGTTGCATTTGATAGTGGCATTGACAATACAGCCAAAGCAAATTTTGAGATGGCAGCAAACCTCTTATTTCCTCCTGCATCTAAATCGGTATTAACCTCGGCCCAAAATGCGAGTGCGAGAACATCGCAACAAGTTAGGTGCGTTCAGAAACACGTATTCAATCAATCACCGAAACTTGCATGGATTTTTAAACTTTCTCTAAAAATTCCCTACCTATAATATATTTTTTGCCCTGAAAAATGCCCTTAATAATTTTGTACCCTAAAAAATACCCTAAACACGTAAAATTGTCCTAAATTTAGGGTAAAATACCCTAAGGTGGGGACATTGACAAAATTCAGGGTCACCTTATCTACCATTTCTAGTTATACGTCAATGATAAATGATTGGTAGAGTAATGAAACGATAGACAAGGACCATTTACCGTTGTGAAACCTCTCGCTCAGACCATTTTTGGATAGCTTTCGCTTTTATGGAAAACGCAATCCTAAGTGAAGGGTAATGGATTACATTTTATCAAAACAAATATTTTTTTGTTGCACTGTCTAATAATATAATATGTAACGTCTTTGGCAACAACCAAGCAACAACACACTCAAGTCACAGCATGCGGCAGGATGTCATTTCACGCCTACGAAATTAAAATTAATTATACATATTATTATATTCAAACTACGAATAGGATAGATAAGATCTACTTAAGTTTTAGTCTTAGGTTTTAATATATTTTTTTATTAAGAACCTTACTATTTTTTACTTTTTGTATATTGCAACCATGGACGTATAAAAAAAGACGGACGGTATATCGCCTAAACATTGAGTGAAGCCTAGTAATGGCGGCGAAACATCCATGTGTGTGTGCCATGTTGCCATGGCAACAGCTGTCCTGATGACAATGGCGGCTGTATTTTTTTTCTATAAATTTTGCCGTAATAATTTTGTCATTAAAACATAAAAGAAATAACTTGCTTCCCTGTGGAATGTAATCCCTTGTGTTTTGTTATTTAAAATTGTACTGTTGCGACACCATTTAACCACGCAAGACGGCATTTTAAATATTTTTTGTGAAACAGTGACGCAGTTAATCAGTCGGTAGTTCACGACGCAATGGCGGCCGACTAGCTTACTATGGTGAGTGTGTGTGCGTGTTTATTGTCTTTACACGATCGCTAGCTTACTATGGTGGCTTCACGTTGTTTGTTCGTAATACGGCGTCCGTCTTTTTTTATACGTCCATGATTGCAACCATAAATAACGTTATCAATGAATAAGGAATCACATGGAAGTGACATACCTACAAAAAAAGTGTGGCCGGCGCCATATTGAATGTAACAAAACATGGCGGTGTTTAGTGCCGAGAATATATCGATAAGCATTATTATGTTTATCGATATAAAAATAATATTTATATATATTTTTTTGAAGTTATACTTCTTTTGGCGCGATGGATAAAAATAATGAGAGTGAATTTTTACGATGCGCGCGCAGACCGACACCTAAATTTAACAGCATGAAGTTAGTTCTAGGTGGTATGAAAATTGATAACTATGTTCAAGTTGTATAATCTAGTATTTTGTCCATACACCAAAGAAGTAACTTCTAACGCGTGTACATAAGTACACACACTCTTTTTTATTTATTTAAACTGTACAAAACATATAAGTAAAATTACAAATGGAAAAAATGACAATGCCAATTAATAAAATTAAGTATGACGATGAGTGCTCGTGACGGTAACATCTATACAGGGTTACTTGTAAAACACCAGCAACCTCGCAGGACAAGATAGCTAACCCTGTATAATTTGATAAATCCAGTTCAATTTTGACTTCGATATAAGGATTACGGTAGACTTACAATTTGGCATTTATGTTATCTGCTAAATTGACCAACTGGTTTATTGGATATTTTGTTTTGTTTGACTGGTGTTTTTTAAATCAGATATTATTGGAATGTAGTATTAACGGAACTAACGGAAGCATGCCAGTAAAGAGCAAATGTGGTACGGTACCTTTTAGCTGAACTAATTTCAGTTTTGAGGATAGGATAATATAATGATACAAAATAAATACTAATATAGGTATATAATAGTTTTTTATTACGATGAACAACACAATATACAGTAATAGAAAAAAAAAAAACAATAATTACTTAATAACAGAGAAAATTATAGAACTAAACTATTTTGTGCAGCCTGTGATGCACTCGGATTCACTCTGTTCATTTTTGAGTTCGGGATTTGAGGCTCCACCGGTACCTGGAAATAAAATGTCACAGTTTACATTAACTAGCATTGTTCACTTTACATTTTAACTAACATGCAATACATTTTAATTAAAAGGGCAATGCTGATGGTTTGAAAATAATATTAACATTAGGGCTTACAATAGCGGAATTTGAATTTATATTTTTGGTTTTATTTTATGGCATTCAAATGCTTTATAAATATAAATTTATAAAGAATAGAAAAATAAATTAAAACACCCCATGTATTTAAAGTAAATTGCACTTTCCCTCAGTCAATAACATTTCAACAACCAAATATCACCCAAGTTTGTACTCAAAAATCATATAAAATCATCTCAGTTTGTTCACAGGCCCTCTTCAAAATAGGAGAAACGTTAGAATATAAATGACAGCCCTAAATCTAAATAAAAAGACCAAAAGTAAACTGGAAGACATCACGTGTCTACAGATAAAACCCTCACCCTGTGTGAATGCAGCGGCAAACATACTGGGTATAGCATCATCGTGCAGACTAATCACATCCATTGTTCTATTGAAAGCACTTTCGGGGAAATGTAAGGAACATACTATGATATATCCTTTACATTTGGCTTGATATTTTCAGTTTCAATTGCTTCTAACCATTTTCCTTTTCTATTTTCACTTCTTGGTAACCTATAAAAAATGAATTTTTAGGTTATTATAATTTTAGTCCTGACCTGACTTATTTATAAATACATTTTTAAAGTACTATATAAGCGACTAATCTTACTTAAGTTAAAATTTATATTAGGTAAATTTAAGTGTTTTATTTTTCCATCCGCTGCTCTTGGCAAAATTAATTTCTTAATTTGGAAGTGTATTCACCAAAGCAACTATTCTTAAGATTAATGACACAGCCTTGGGAGACGCACGTCTTCATCGAACATTTTTCTGATGTCGATATTATAAGCCATCACTAGCACCCAAATTCATTATTTTACTAGAACGAAAATATACAAAATAAAGCTATATTTGGTAACAATTTTGCACTGAACATAGTCTGTGAATACTCCTCAATTCAATATACATGAAAATAACTAAATCAGCAAAGTAATAACTAATATTTCAGTCAAAACGTATACATACCGGTGCAAAGACAAACTTTTCTGGTTTTCATTCTTTCCGGAGCCACATCCCACAATACTGCGCTTTGGCATTATGCCACTATTTGTCCTTGACCACTCTATATGTTTTAGACACAAATATTTGTCACAATCACAAAAATATTCAATATTTTTCAATGTTTACTACGGAGCAATGACAGAGCATGTACATCATATTAACGAGAACATAACATGGCGCCCGGCCACAGTAGGTATTTGAGCTAACTTCAAATGTCAAGCGGTATAGAATTAGCACTGACTGACGTATAGTCATATTTTTTCACTTATCAGAATATTCATTAGTTAGAAAGAGACAGTATTAGTTTTATTATTTCGGTATCGAAATGCATGATATTTGTATAATCAGTTGTTTGTATAGAACAATATGCCCTGTCCATAGGATTCCTTAGTCATTGAACGTTATACGTAGATAAATGTACCTAATTATGGTAACATTAGAGTAGGTATTAGGGGAAAAACCTAAGTCATAATCACTATCCGTTAATTCGTAAGAAAATATGAACCTTACTGCTATAATTACAGAGTTTCTTTTTTGGTACGTGTTTTATTATGGTACCAATGTATGGTACCATATTATATTCTTTTGTGTCAAACATGGAGTAGGTAAGTACTGCAGGAAGTGTTGTTTTATTTATTATTGTTTGAATTTTCTGTTTGTTCTCAAACTTATAGCTTTTTGTCAATACAAACAAGACATTATTTATCAATCATAATCAATATTTTATCACTTAACTTATCATAAAAAGTAAGTAATTAATTATGTTTAATGTGTTTTCATTTGCTAATGATCTTACATGTAAAAACATATAAAAAAGCTAAAATTCATTCATTAATAACATTTTCCATTTGACTGCATTCGTGTTTTAAGTTAAAACTATCTTTTGTTTAAAAATTTAATATTATAAATTAAGAAGTTTAACGTGGTTGCTAGTTGAAAACTAGTGTTGAAAGTGGTAGATATAATATCTTATACTTATTCAATTTTATTTTAAGAAAACGATGGAGGCCCCTCAGTGCCCCGTGTGTGTTCAGGATATGACTGTGCCAATATTCCAATGCCAGTCCGGGCACAGCTTATGTAATACCTGCACCAGTAACTTAACTCCACCGATATGTCCCATGTGTAGACAAACCATGACTCAAATGAGAAACTGGCAATTAGAAGACTTGGTGGCACAGGTAAGGTTTTATTGTATTATATATTTTTATATTCATATTATTTACATATATGATGTAGGAATATAAGTTAAAGTCTCTTGAGAACTATAGAAGTGTTTGGATGATTTGAAATCATCAAATAACGACACGAATATTTTTAAACAAATAAAATGTTACAAATATGTATTATCGTTTAAATGTAAATTTATTCAAATAATTTTTGTTTTGTATGGATATTAAACTGTATTATATCAATATTTACAGTCAGTTACACCATGTCCAAACAAGAATAAGGGTTGCATCATAAGATCAACAATGAAAGACATGGAGGAACATCTAAAGGAGTGTATTTTCAGGATGCTTGATTGTCCACTTGGCAAAACATTTGGAACCTGTTCGTGGTCTGGTAAGTAGTTAAGTCTTTATCGGTTTTATCCTATTTTGTTTACTTCAGTTTTTATATGTTTTTATGTACAACGTTACATGCCATGCCTATAGAATCCTGAATGTTTTTTTATTGCAGACAAACCTTATTAATAAATAGTATAAAAATTCGAATTTTTCTTTTTTAGGAAAACACAAGGATTTAATGAACCACTTCCAAGAGTCTCACCCTCAAAACTGTGATAAAAAGCCAAATTCAGATATAACTATTGAAAAAATTTCTACTACCTCTGATCATCGATTCGTATATTTGTTCCAACAGAACAAACAAGTATATATTTTATCATTCAAAATTGACACTGTTCAAAAACTTGCTTATTGGTTGGTGCAATATTTGGGAACTAAAAGTGCAGCTATGCAAAATATTTACGAGATACATATTACAAGTTTGCAAAATGTAAAACGAAAGGTGGTGTTTGCTGATCACTGCTACAGTGATTCAATGGATGTCAATGATGTTTTTCGTCAAGCCAAATGTGCTGTAATGCCGCTAATAATGTTGAATCATTTTATTGGAAATTCCAAATTGGTATTTCGCTGTTTTATTAAACGTAGAAGTAGTGAACCAGAGCCTTTGGTTAGTCAAAAACCAAATTTCATTAAAGGTAGATCTTTAAGTCAAACTAGACCGGGGCCTTCACACGGTGGACCAAAACAAAATACTAATCAAGGAAAGCAGATAAAACCACAAGGGAAACCTATTTAAAAGTTTGTCCTTCTGCCTTCCTTATATTATTACTAATGAGCCATTTAGTTACTTCATCCTAAAGACTAAGTTAACTATAGTAAGATGATAATATTTACAAGAAGTTTTGTAATAACTTTGTACTAGGCATAGAGTACTAGGTATAAATTAGCTAGACTGCCTAGCCTCCTTGGTACAATGGTTGACGCCTGAGCGTAACCGAGGGGACTGGGTTCGATTCACGGTGAAGATGTACGCATAATGCATCTAACCCATACCCCACTAGGAGACACGGGACTTCACTTCACGTCTATAGGATTAATAATTAAGGAATATGCATAGAAATTAGAAATTAAGCAGTCTATGGAGATTATGTTCCTCTATATTTGGTATTTTAAATTGTGAAATAAATTAAATCATAATTAAGTATTGTATGTATGTATGTTAGTAATCAATAAAACTGTAATCAATAAAATTATGAATATTAGATTTTGTGTGGATTTTGTTTAAAAGTTTTCGTACCTACTTCTGGTCCCTCAATCTATATTGGCTTAATTTAGTTATACCTACATACATAAAATAAAATCTTAGGAAAGTCAAAACAGTACATTATTTTTTTTAAAGAATACTTTGGGCGTGATCTACAATTTATGCCGAAGGCAAAAGTAGTTTTTAGATTTTTTGTCTGTTTATCTGTTGGTAGGTATATTATGAAACTGGGCTAATCTCAAAAAATACTGCATGGGTTTACTTCAAAGGACATGGATGACAAACTTTGGTTAACTTTGATTAAATTAAGTCTTATTTAGATAAGTTTTAATGATATTATAATTACCTATAATAACAACTACATTCGAATCTACAAAAACTTGTGTTACACATGAATGTACAAGCAAAAGCAATTAATTAATTAGAAATTAAAATTAAGTATAATAACAACGATAATCTCATCCACAGAATTAGTTACCAATAATACATACTACTATAGTAATTATAGTATCTTGAGCCAAAAGAAAGAACTACAAAAAACGGAGTCTTTGTTATGTTGTGATTGAACATGATGTTATTATGTTGCTGTTGCTTTTAAAATGTGTTGATGATAATTATTATGTATAACACAAGTGATACAACATTATTACAACGTCATATTAAGCTACAACATGACGTAAACTTATTTTTTAATGTTTTAAACGTAAGGTTTTAAACGAATTTCTTACTTATTTTATTTTGCTCCTAGCTCCTATGACCTATACTATAACGATTTCAGGGTTACCGCTTTAGCTACATTATATTACTAGCTGTGCCCTGCGGTTTTACCCGCAGTGCTCCACTCCTGTTGGTCTTAGCGTGATGATATATAGCCTATAGCCTTCCTCGATAAATGGGCTATCTAACACCGAAAGAATTTTTCAAATCGGACCAGTCGTTCCCCAGATTAGCGCGTTCAAACAAACTTCAGCTTTATATTATTAGTATAGATTTAATTATTTATCAATCCATTGGTACACATTTCATTCCTGTCGATTCTTGGTCATTTTTTGGACATCTCCTTTGGTACAGAGAAAGCTTGAGCGGGTGAAGCGGATGGCGGAAAGCTAGTATCAATCATAGTATTTACTTTATTATGCATGTAGGTATCACTTAATATGTAGGTACCTACGTAATTAGTTTGATGATTTTAAAGATTCCCCAGTGTGCAAGAAATCAGTTTTTTTTTAAGTTAAATACATAATTATAAATTTATAGAGAATAGAAAGAATGCCATAAAACCAAAAATATCAAATTATTCAACAAAAAAGGTCGTGTTCCATCGTTACAATATTGTAGGTATTCACTGAAAAGTGTTTCGTAATTCGTATTGGTTGAGATGGTTGCTAATCATCTCAATAGATGGCGCGCGGTGTGTCCCTTTGACACAAAACTGAAAGAATAGAATAAATTCGATCGCTCTGGCGGGTCACGAGTGGCCGAGTTTGTCAGGCATCCGTCCCGGATTGGCGCGAAAGGATGCGAGTTCGAGTCCCGCCTCGTGATCGATTTTTTCTATTCTTTATAAATTTATAATACAATTTTTATCGTAATTTCTTACGTGCTAGGTGCGTGCTTTCGCTTTTAAGTCTTAAGAAAAAAATATCGATACATAATTCGTGAGATAGGTATTAGGTAGTGCAAAGTCAAACAAAATTCAGGGTCACCATAACTACCATTTCTATACGTCAATGATTGGTAGAGTAATAAACGGACAAGGACCATTTACCGTTGTGAAACCATTGAGCTATTATTATGTGTGAAACCTCTCGCTCAGACCATTTTTGGATAGCTTTCGCTTGTAAGGAAAACGCAACCCTAAGTGTAATGGATTAGATTTTATCAAAACAAATATTTTTTGGTGCACTGTCTAGTTAATAGTATATACAGTAAAAGTTCTTTATTCGCGGGTAAAAGGTTCCGTAAATATGCCGCGAATAGAGAAACCGTGAATAAGGAATGGTAATTTGTATGGGGTTATAGGGGATACGTTCCTTGGCGACGAAATAAATAAGTAAAAACATAAAGAAATCAGTTTAATTGAAGTTTTTTATACATATTTATTAATTACCATTTAATTAGGCAATGGCTTGGCACTTTTTACTTGTTTTTTTTTTAGCCGACATTATAAATTCGTAGTTGTTAGTTGTTCGTATTCGTAGTCGCAGGCGTTTACTAAGGATAACGAATGATTTTTATTTAGGTAAATACATATACATATGTATGTACCGATGCAGCAATTCGATCCGCGAATAAAGAATAAATGCCGCGAATATAGGAATTATGTCGCATTTTTTTCATCCGCGAATAGTGAAACCGCGAATGAAGGAAACGCGAATAAGGAGCTTTTACTGTATATAATATGTAACGTCTTTGGCAACAACCAAGCAACAACACACTCACAAGCATTATTGGTCCATGCACAAGTCACAGCACGCGGCAGGATGTTATTTCACGCCTACGAAATAAAAATTAATTATATTTAATTCAAACTACGAATAGGATAGATAAGATCTAAGTTTTAGTCTTAGGTTTTAATATATTTTGTTATTATTAGAGCCTTACTATTTTTTACTTTTTGTATATTGCAACCATAAATAACGTTATACGTAAATAAATGTACCTAATTATGGTAACATTAGAGTAGGTATTAGGGGAAAAACCTAAGTCATAATCACTATATCCGTTAATTCGTAAGAAAATATGAACCTTACTGCTATAATTACAGAGTTTCTTTTTTTCGGTACGTGTTTTATCATGGTACCATATTATACCTAGATATCATACATAAGTGACGTGTAATCATAATTACAAAAGGTACTCTTTGTGATAACTGATAATCAAACATGGAGTAGGTACTGCAGGAAGTGATAGAGTTATTTTATTCATTATTGTTTGAATTTTCTGTTTGTTCTGAAACTTATAGCTTTTGTCAATACAAACAAGATATTATTTAATTTTATCAATCAGAATCAATATTTATCACTTAGCTTATCATAAAAAGTAAGTAGGTAATTTTAATAATTATCTTTAATGTGTTTTCATTTGCCTAATGACCTTACATGTAAAAACATATACTTAAAAAAAGGTAAAATTTTTGCTAATGACCTTAGTTACATGTAAAAACATATAAAAAAGGTAAAATTCATTTATTAATAACATTTTCCATTTGACTGCATTCGTGTTTTAAGTTAAAAGTTAAAACCATCTTTTGTTTAAAAATTTAATATTAAATTAAGAAGTTTAACGTGGTTGCTAGTTGAAAACTAGTGTTGAAAGTGGTAGATATAATGTCTTATACTCAATTTTATTTTAAGAAAACAATGGAGGCCCCTCAGTGCCCCGTGTGTGTTCAGGATATGACTGTGCCAATATTCCAATGCCAGTCCGGGCACAGCTTATGTAATACCTGCACCAGAAAGTTAACTCCACCGATATGTCCCATGTGTAGACAAACCATGACTCAAATGAGAAACTGGCAATTAGAAGACTTGGTGGCACAGGTAAGGTTTTATTGTATTACTAGTTTAACGCCCGCGGCTTCGCCCGCTTTGTCTAAAACCTAATAAATTATATACTAAAACCTTCCTCTTGAATCAATCTATCTATTAAAAAAAACCGCATCAAAATCTGTTGCGTAGTTTTAAAGATTTAAGCATACAAAGGGACATAGGGACAGAAAAAGCGACTTTGTTTTATACTATGTAGTGATATATATTTTTATATTCATATTATTAATATGATGTATGAATATGAGTTAAAGTAGGTAAGTCTCTTGAGAACTCTTGAAGTGTTTGGATGATTTGAAATCATCAAATAACGACACAATTATTTTTAAACAAATAAAATGTTACAAGAATGAATGTAATGTAGTGTATCTTAATATTTTCTTTGTATTATCATTGCAATGTAAATAATTTATTCAAATAATTTTTATTTTGTTTGGATATTAAACTGTATTATATCAATATTTACAGTCAGTTACACCATGTCCAAACAAGAATAAGGGTTGCATCATAAGATCAACAAGGAAAGACATGGAGGAACATCTAAAGGAGTGTATTTTCAGGATGCTTGATTGTCCACTTGGCAAAACATTTGGAACCTGTTCGTGGTCTGGTAAGTAGTTAAGTCTTAATCGGTTTTATCCTATTTTGTTTACTTCAGTTTTAATATTATGTTTTTATGTACAACGTGCCATGCCTATAGTATCCTGAATGTTTTTTGTTGCTAATAAATAGTATAAAAAATCGAATTTTTCTTTTTAAGGAAAACACAAGGATTTAATGAACCACTTCCAAGAGTCTCACCCTCAAAACTGTGATAAAAAGCCAAATTCAGATATAACTTTTGAAAAAATTTCTACTACCTCTGATTATCGATTCCTATATTTGCTCCAACAGAACAAACAAGTATTTATTTTATCATTCAAAATTGACACTGTTCAAAAACTTGCTTATTGGTTGGTGCAATATTTGGGAACTAAAAGTGCAGCTATGCAAAATATTTACGAGATACATATTACAAGTTTGCAAAATGTAAAACGAAAGGTGGTGTTTGCTGATCACTGCTACAGTGATTCAATGGATGTCAATGATGTTTTTCGTCAAGCCAAATGTGCTGTAATGCCCCTAATAATGTTGAATCGTTTTATTGGAAATTCCAAATTGGTATTTCGCTGTTTGCTTAAACGTAGAAGTAGTGAACCAGAGCCTTTGGTTAGTCAAAAACCAAATTTCATTAAAGGTAGATCATTAAGTCAAACTAGACCGGGGCCTTCACACGGTGGACCAAAACCTAATACTTATCATCAAACTAGACCGGGACCTTCACACGGTGGATCAAAACCTAATACTTATCATCAAACTAGACCAGGACCTTCACACGGTGGACCAAAACATAATACTTATCAAGGAAAGCAGATATAACCACAAGGGAAACCTATTTAAAAGTTTGTCCTTCTGCCTTCCTAATATTTCTAATGAGCCATTTAGTTTCTTCATCCTAGACTAAGTAAACTACATAGTAGGATGATAATATATACCAGAAGTTTTGTAATAACTTTGTACTAGGTATATAGTAACTAGACTGCCTCCTTGGTACAATGGTTGACGGCTGAGCGTAACCGAGGGGTCTGGGTTCGATTCACGGTGAAGATGTACGCATAATGCATCTGACCCATACCCCACTAGGAGACATGGGACTTCACTTCACTTCTGTAGGATTAATAATTAAGTATTAAGGATTATGCATGGAAATTAGAAATTAAGCAGTCTATTTAGATTATGTTCCTCTATATTTTTTGTTTTAAATTGTGAAATTAAATCATAATTAAGTATTGTGTGTATGTATGTAATCAATAAAGCTGTAATCAATAAAATTATGAATATTAGATTTTGTGTGGATTTTGTTTAAGTTTTCGTACCTACTTCTGGTCCCTCAATCTATATTACACCAGGGTAAGAAGCCTTTAAAAATAATAAAAAGTGAAAAAAAATCGCAGTAGGATGAAACCCATTAGAAAAGGAGGAAAATATGATAAAAATGTAAGGAAAAATAAATTACGGTCAATCCGAGTTCGGGAAGTGGGAGGGGGGAGCTTTAAGAGAAAAAAATGGTCTCTCTCGATTTCCGACAAAACTACAAGTCCTAGGGAAAAAAGTTCAATGACAAAGTTGTAGGTAATAAAAAGATCCACAACTTTTGTATTAATAATTTTTTCCTATATAACCTCAAAATTTAGGTGAAAAATTCAAAAAACCAAGTTTTTGGTTTTTTATTTTTATTTACATCAAAATTTATTTTTTTTCTACGAAATTTGGTGGAAACTTACTTTATTATGTCACAAATACACTGTAACTTATTTGATTGAAAATATTTATTTTTTCGCTTTATTTCAACTTAATACCAAAAAAACAACCTAATTTTCAATCGAAAATTCTCCCGTCAAAATATTATGATCTTTTTGCAAAAACTTGGGGAGCCTTTTGTTCATTGAAATCTCTACTTTCTTATGGTGTAAAAAAAATAAATATTACCATAGTAAATGTTCTCAGGAAATGCATACAAACAGTGTGACAATGAGCAATTACTATGGCAAATTTCTCAGCCGCAGAATTAGTTACCAATTATACCTACATACAGTACTTTTAAACTAATTATAGTATCTTAAGCCAAAAGAAAGAACTACAAAAAACGGAATCTTTATTATGTTATGATTGAATATGATGTTATTATGTAGCTGTTGCTTTTAAAATGTGTTGATGATAATAATTATCATGTATCACAAGTGATACAACATTGTAACAACGTCTTATTAAGCTACAACATGACGTAAACTTATTTTTTAATGTTTTAAACGAATTTCTTACTTATTTTATTTTGCTCCTAGCTATACTATAACGATTTCAGAGTTACCGCTTTAGCTACATTATATTATATTATTATCAATCCATTGGTACCTACACAATACACATTTCATTCCTGTCGATTCTGGGTCATTTTTTGGACATCTCCTTTGGTACAGAGAAAGCTTGAGCGGGTGAAGCGGATGGCGGAAAGCTAGTATCAATCATAGTATTTACTTTATTATACATGTAGAATGTGGTAGAATGTAGAATTCTATCACATAATATAGTACCGTCATATCCTCCAACATTGCCTTTCCAGCCTATCTTTGCCCAAATAGAAATTTTAACTTTCCCGAGTGTTTATGTGGAGTAGCATGACATTTAAGACTTGTTTTGTTTTTTGGTAGTAAATTAAAGTCTTTTCTCGCAACACTGATTAGATAGCACATGTATA
>CAJQZM010036438.1:0-19121 GCA_907164665.1 Colias nastes
AATGATTTCAATTTTGCTATTCTAGTAAAATATCTTGTACTTTGTTAATATTAAGCTTTTATTATTTACTAGCTGTGCTCCGCGGTTTCACCCGCATTAGTCCGCTTCTGTTGGTCTTACCGTGATAATTTAAAGCCTATAGCCTTCCTTGATAAATGGGCTATCTAACAACGAAAGAATTATTCAAAACGGACCAGTAGTTCTTGAGATAAGCGCGTTCAAACAAACAAACACACTCTTCAGCTTTATAATATTAGTATAGATATAAATTAAATCAAAATAAAAGACAAATAATACATTAATTTCAATTGCAGTAGATTCCTCTAGGCCAGTAGTAGAAAGAGATGTGTTTGTATTGCGTCTGTGCGATGCATCATGGTGCGCTATATTCAGACATGGCAACCCAGTTACTGCTGCCGCTGGGCCAACAGAGGTACGAGTTTTCAATTATTCACTTTAAAAGTCCTATGTAATAATTGTATTATGCAGTTGTTCCTTTAGAGTTAGTTCTGTTGTTGCTAGTCAAAAATAATATTTTCAGATGAGCAAATTGTAAAAAGCACTCAATGAAAA
This sequence comes from Colias nastes, assembly GCA_907164665.1. Lineage (NCBI taxonomy): Eukaryota > Metazoa > Arthropoda > Insecta > Lepidoptera > Pieridae > Colias > Colias nastes. The sequence continues at coordinate 574 of CAJQZM010036438.1, forward strand.
AAAAGGTATCTATTAATTTTTTACATGAAAGTAAATTTTCAAGGCGCGTCATGGCAATACCGTCTCGCCATGGAGTAAGGCGACGATTTTGGTTGGTAATCTGGCCAAAGAAGTTTCACTTCTAGCACATGTGCTCGGCACGCACACTCTTTTTAAATATACCCACGTTGTTTTATTTACAGGTATGGTTAATGCCAATCTCTGGTGGTCAAGGCATTCAGCATGTGCTGAAAACAGGCCTGGTGGGAAGGTTCGCCGTTAGCGTTGTGGACCACCTTCTGGTCATTCATCATCAGGTAAAAAAAGATTAATTTTTGATTACACAATATGAGTACTGCTAAAAGTTTTATTTGTATCAAAGATAACTTAAAAGAATATTGACAAATTGAATATTATTGAGTGTTTTTGTGTGTTATGTAATCTGTTTATTTCAACACTTTAAATTTGATTTCTAGGTAATTTGTATTAATTATCTGCATGCTAAATTTTATCTTAAATCAGTTCACTTCTATTGGCATTCAAATATAACTAAACACATTTATATCTTATTTACACAAGTTTTATATTACGTAAAACAAACTGTAACATAGTATTTCCTTGTGTTTGATTTTACGCGAGTATTATACATTTTAAAATTAAAGATTTTAACGTTAGACCGGGGTCGATAATTTTTGAAACAAAAAAAAATAGTAGTAGGATGAAACCCATTAGAAAAGGAGAGGAATGTGATAAAAATTAAAGGAAAAATAAATTACAGACAATCCGAGTTCGGGAAGTGGGAGGGGGGGAGCTTTTAAGGCTAAAAAATGGTTTCTCTTAAATTCCGACAAAACTACAAGTCCTATGGAAAAAAGTTCAATGGCAAAGTTGTAGGTAATAAAAAGTTCTACAACTTTTGTATTCACAATTTTTTCACATAACCTCAAAATTTAGGTGAAAATTTCAAAAAACCAAGTTTTTGGTTTTTTATTTTTATCTACTTCAAAATGTATTTTTTTTCTACGAAATTTGGTGAAAACTTACTTTATTATGTCCCAAATACACTGTAATTTATTTGATTGAAAATATTTATTTTTTCGCCTTATTTCAGCTTAATACCAAAAAAACAACCTAATTTTCAATCGAAAATTCTGACGTCAAAATATCAGCTTTTTACAAAAAATTTGGGGACTTTTTGTTCTTTGAAATATCTACTTTCTGATGGTGTAAAATATAATATACATTACCATAGTAAATTTACTCAGAAAATGCATACAAACAGTGTGATAATGAGCTTTTACTAAATCAGGCACACTTCTCGAACTCTATATTTTCTCTTGTATCGGCTTTTCGGTAACATTTCAAAAGAAAAAATTTCATCTGATCAAAGTAACGATATTATGTCAGCTAACATTTGACAGCATGTTCATAAACAAAATGATGTCGATAAAAACATTTCAGGTCGTTTGAGAAATTTGCCATTGCCAAAAAAGCTCATTATCACACTGTTTGTATGCATTTTCTGAGTAAATTTCCTATGGTAATGTATATTATATTTTACACCATCAGAAAGTAGATATTTCAACGAACAAAAAGCTTCCAAACTTTTTGTAAAAAGCTCATATTTTGACGTCAGAATTTTCGATTGAAAATTAGGTTGTTTTTTTGGTATTAAGTTGAAATAAGGCGAAAAAATAAATATTTTCAATCAAATAAATTACAGTGTATTGGGAACATAATAAAGTAAGTTTCCACCAAATTTCGTAGAAAAAAAATAAATTTTGAAGGAGATAAAAATAAAAGACCAAAAACTTGGTTTTTTGAATTTTTCACCTAAATTTTGAGGTTATGTGAAAAAATTGTGAATACAAAAGTTGTAGAACTTTTTATTACCTACAACTTTGCCATTGAACTTTTTTCCATAGGACTTGTAGTTTTGTCGGAAATCAAGAGAAACCATTTTTTAGCCTTAAAAGCGGGCGCCCCCCCCCCCCCGACCCCGGACTGGCGGTGATTTATTTTTCCTTTACTTTTTATCACATTCCCCTCCTTTTCTAATGGGTTTCATCCTACTACTATTTTTTTTAGGTTTTTATTTTTTTGGAAGGGATTGGCCCCGGTGTACGTATTTTAAACGCGATTTATTCATTATAGACCTCGCTCGCTGCAAAGTGTGCGAAACGTCGGGATAAAAATATAATGAATAAATCGCGTTTAAAATCCGTTAAAATCTTTAATAATGTATACAGTAACATCTCAATATTATTAACCATTCCAGTCTAGCCAAACGTCGCAACTATTTGATATAATGGAGGAAACGAAAAGAGAAGGCAACATTGCAATGCACCTGCCCATAGTGCAAGGGATATCTATGAAACCGGCGCTTGTCGATGGACAGGAGTGCCCTATGTGTATCCTTTTTTATGACTACCCTACTATAAATTAAAATTTAATGAACTCAGAAGTAGGTTTCAAGGTAAGTAAGTAATATAGTTGCTTTCGTCGTAATTTTTTAGTTGATCAATTAAAACAATAGGCTTAGTAACATAAAGCGAGAAAAACAACATATAAATTAAATTTTATATCTACCTCTAATTTGAAACAATATTTAAAACTAAAATTCTAATAGAAATTTCACTCACAAATCATAGATGTGAGTGTTACGTGCTGCTGTGAAGGAACAAAATCTTGTTAAAATAATTTAATTTATTACTAGGGTAATTTTCTTAACATAATATATTAGATTCTGGCAACTGGGTTGTATTTCAACCAGACTATATCATAGATGCGAGACTGGGTTGTCTATGGAAGGTGCAACTTATTCACTCTGGACTGGCACATAATGTAAAGACCCTATTTTTATTTATTTTTATGCTAATCAAATAATTTTTACGAATAAATAAAATATCTTGATTGTTATTAACATCAAGCTACAATTTACTTTGTAATGATGGTAAAAATACAGGTAATAATTATTTTTTTTTGGTTTAATAGAAATGGGATTAACCGTAACAGATAATTTTAGTTTTTTATGCAATCAAACTATGATTTTATTTGGTCAAATTATCTGTGTTGCCCATAAAAAAATTATCAAAACTGTACAAACTTCTGCAACCTATATTTCATATATTTTAATAATAATAAAAACAATTACAGGTACCAAAAGACGAGATATCAAAGATAGTGGCTGTTCTATTAAGGCGAAAGAACGGCAAAGACGCGATCTATCAAATATTAAACCAGCTGGTCACCAACGCGGGAACATACCTCGTTGAATTGTCCAAAGTTTTTGATGAAATCAACTCTGTTTACAGGTATTTTGATAAACCTATTTACTTAGAAATTAACAAATATGCGTAGTCTTAATGTTTTATTTTAAAGTTGCCGGATGACATTGAAATTTCTCACCATTAAAAGCATAGCAGCAATTGTTCAAAATGTTCCACACAAAACATTTCGTTCGAGAGTTATTTAATATTTATTTAATTTTGACGTAATTAAAGCAAATAGATTCAAAATCGCTTTTTAAAACGCCAAAAAATGTTCGTCTTGATATTGATATATAACATTCATTCAAATTCACAACTAATGTCGTTGTAGTAAAGTTCCAAGTCTATTAAATCGCTCATCATAAAACTCTGCCTAATACACGCATGGGCAGAGTTTTGTTTCGGACATTATTTTATGTCAGAGCAAGCAAAGGGGTAGTTGGACCACCTGATGTTAAGCGGTTACCACCGCCCATAAACACGAGAAATCATATTCTTTTTTACGAGAATGTGATTATTTTCGTTTTAGACTACAGGCCCATGTTGAAAAAATTATGGGTCATTTGACCCAGCAGGTGACCTATCTAGAATGATATAAGAGCATAAAATAATAAGATTCAGCACTATGACGTCACTTGTAAGCTGTCCACCTGAGTGCAGATGAGAATTCTAAAGTTGAGGTAGAGATTTTCTCTCCTTGTCTCCATGATTTTTGTACGGCGTTGCGGAATAATGGCTTAAAAGCAGTATAGAAATAGTATGACACAGATGCCGTACAAAAATGGTGGTCCACAAAGTCGGAATTTATTTTTATTTTTCGACAGTTGCCGGGGTAAATTTGGTCATTTGATTTTGTACGGCATCTGTGTCATACTATTTCTATACTACTTTTAATCAATTATTCCGCAACGCCGTACAAAAATCATGGAGACAAGGGGAGAAAATCTCTACCTCAACTTTCGAATTCTCATCTGCACTCAGGTGGACAGCTTACAAGTGACGTCATAGTGCTGAATCTTATTATTTTATGCTCTTATATCATTCTAGATAGGTCACCTGCTGGGTCAAATGACCCATAATTTTTTCAACATGGGCCTGTAGTCTATTTCTTTTAAGCGTGATTGTGAGTTTAGTTGTTGATTCAAGTGAATATAATCAGGAAATGGGCAGATTTAGAAGTGGCCCGCAACACAGCTGGGCACGTGGGCGACAAGTGCGCGGACTCGTTCCCGGTGCTCATCTCGCAGGCGGATCTGTGCGGCCACGTGCTGCAGCTGCACGCGGATATTGACCATCTGGTGCAGGTGGGCTCACATACACACAATATATTATTATTTATCCGTAAATTGTCAATTAAAAAATTAAAAGGCGAAAAAAGATTATACGACAGCCTTAAAAAAGATTCGATACTTTGACTCTTCATGCCTGGTTTGTTTGCTTACTTTGACTTTATTTTTGACTCATGTATTTGTTATTTTAACTGATAGATAATTTAAACGGATCTTATTAATAACTCTACAGCCCCCCTAGCCAAGTGGCTTTCTGTTAGCGTAAAGTTCAATAGAATAGACTACGAATGTATGAGATTGACGTAAGCTGTAGATAAACGTATCTATTCTATTGAACTTTACGCTAACAGAAACCACTTGGCTAGGGGGGCAGACTATTGTACACTACTCTGGATATTAATCTCTTACCCCATTTCCAATCGAAGCGTAAAAATAAAAAATAGCGTAAAAATAAATATTGCAATTGCCTCATTTATTGTCATTTTCGATAGATGGCGTTAGTAGTATTATAACATTCTAGTGAAGTAAAATATATTTTTCTTGTACGGAATATAGGAGACAACTTCTTTTTTCCAAGATTTGTTTTTCATAAGGTAAGTACTTTCTGATTAATAATAAACAGCACGCAACCGACAGATCGATAAGGTTTCCATTGAAATAATTTTATTCGTTTGCAGATTGATCTGAATTGCACAGCTCATCAATGAGGAAATCTATGTTTTTGGTTCAATTTTTTTCTTCATAATGTTCTCGTTTTAATAATTTAAAATTAAATGCTAACATTATTTAATCAAAAAGGTTTATTTGCATTAATTAAGTGATTCTTAAAGAAAATCAATAAATGTTATCTGCCATTCTTATTTAAAAACTTGGGGATTGAAAACGTAAATAACATCACCGTAATACGATGATACATGTCACGAAATTTACAAAGATATTTAACATAATATTAACGGTATGAAGCTAATCTATATTTAATAGAAAAAGCCAAGTAAAGTCATGGTGTTTGAACATGTGCCTTACGACACACAAACATTGTTTATTATATTTTTCAGTATGATAAAATATGTCGCAATTCTATGTCGATTTTATGAGACCGGATGTTTATCTTTGTCATAAAATTGACATAAAATTATCAAAGAAACTTATCTTTTACCAGATTTCTGGTGGACCAACTTTAGGAACATATTTTCCTTATGTTATACTAGCGGTCCGCCCCGGCTTCGCCCGTGGTACATATTTCGCAATAAAAGGTAGCCTATGTTCTTTCTCAGGGTCTAAAGATTATCTGTGCCAAATTTCATCAAAATCGGTCCAGTAGTTATGCGTGAAAACCATACATACATACAGTCGACTCTCGTTAATTCGAAACTCGAGGGACTCTCAAAATATTACGAATTATCAAGAGTTTGAAATATCAAATGGTTCGAAATTTGTGAGAGAAAAAAATAAAACTTCGAATTATTAAGTGTTAATCAATTATTCAAATTCAAATTCATTTATTATTTATTAAATGCTATTCTACAGTAACCGAATGATAACTAAACATACCAATTTGTGAGAAATTTAAAGTCAAACTAATCATAACAAAAACAACGGCTCATTGAACAAGTTTGAACTTGTCGCAAAATGTACCTACCTGACTACCTGCTTACAATCTTTCCGCCTCTTTCTCTCTGCAACTTTGAATTGTCGAGTGTTGGACGCCGATGAGTTCGAATTAACGCGTCGTTTTGTTATAAAGCAATGGTATTTTCATTCGAATTACCAAGTGCACAAAAATGTATGGAATTAGTTCGAAATATCAAGAGATTTTGTAGGGACCTCGTGATAACTTTGAATTAATGAGAGGTTCGAATTATCGCAGGTTTGAATTAACGAGACTCGACTGTAATTACAAACCTTTCCTCTTTATAATATTAGTATAGATATGTTAAATCCACGTTTTAAAATTCATATTCTTTGTTTAACTTCAAATCGCCTGTACACAAGTATTATTAAGAACATTATTTTATATTATTGGCGGGATATTTTCTAGTGATGAGATTATTAGTCAACTACCCTCGAATGAGGATGATTTACAAAAAAAGCTCTATCCGGGCAAGCTGGTATGCATAAATTATTTTTAATGTATTCAATAGGCTATCAGGGTATCATCAAGTGTCAAAACTATAGTAAATAGTTACATTCTATTTTTGTTACGTGGTAACAAACTACCGCGTTTTTTTGGGACACGATCCCGACCGCCGAGCTCTGCACGCTCGTGCATCGTTTTCATTCCGACTTCTTTTATACATATACTAGCGGTCCGCCCCGGCTTCGCCCGTGGTACATATTTCGCAATAAAAGGTAGCCTATGTTCTTTCTCAGGGTCTAAAGATTGTCTGTGCCAAATTTCATCAAAATCGGTCCAGTAGTTTATGAGCCTATTCATTACAATCAAACAAACAAACAAAGTTTTCCTCTTTATAATATTAGCCCATTGAGCCCCGAACGGCCAGATCCGACCGCGACACAATAGATTTTCTATTGTGTCTGTGATTCCGGGGCCTGATGGATTAGTGTAGATAATATCTATATCCAACTATAGATCCTTACAAACTACATATTATTTATCATATTGGCAAAATAAGTAGAAATTGTAGAAAGATAATGTGATAAGACTTAACCTCCAAACTTTTCAGTCTATTGGATACAAGTTTTCAATAAAAAAGCTGTAGCTAGTGAAATCTAGACACGCGGTAGCGTGTCAAGCCGAGTTCAAGCGAAGAGAACTGGCGAGCAGCAGCCGTGTGTAATTTTACACGAACCATTTGGAGCCACTTTTCACCCCCTTATAACTCGAAAACTATTTAACTTAAACAAACCAAATTTGGTACATATAAAGAGGACCCCAAGATAAACAAGTACCTTAACTAATGACCTATTGAACCCCATAATTTGATGAGGCTAGTTTTACATACTGTTTATATTTTGTGAGGTTCTAAAAACTAGCCAAGTCAAATTATGGGGTTCAATAGGTCATTAGTTGTTTGCTTTGTGAAAATAATTATATAATTTAAATTAAAAAAAATCATATTTTAGAATAAACGTTGTTCTCTAAGGGAAAATAAAACAGTTGAGTTTCAGTTCACCTAAGAACTTAATACATCTTTGTAAATAAATTTCTGAACTGTCTATACTTGGCACACATTTAGATCTCATTTATTTTTTTGGCAAATTAAGTCAACGATTGAACTCGGCTCCAATTTTTACATTTATGTTTTTGGTGTGATAGAATACATATATACAGGGTTATACTTGTAAAACACCAGCAACCTCGCAGGACAAGATAGCTAACATCATACGTAACAACATTTGTTCTACGACTTTTGGCATAACGCAATAAATTATTTTTTAATGATTTTTTAAGCTTTTATTGTACTCTCCTAACATTATTTTGTAAGTCTATGCGCTGACTGTCGCAGATATAGTTCAAGTTCAAAGGCGCTAGCGCCGCTCCGCCCCTACCTTCCCCATCTCGTTCGCTTCTTGTTTACGTAATTTTTGGGATTCGCGTAGAGTTTATCATAATATTCAAACGGAAAATTAAATGAATATCTATTTATACAATGTTCTTTAACTTTATGATTCTACTAACGCCATCTGTTGTCAATTGAGTCTGAAGTATGAGTGAGCAAGGCTATGTGGCTTTATCATTTCGTTAGTGCTGATTTACACAGGGTCAGTAGACAAGTCAGTCGCGGCGCCAATTTCGGCGCCGCGACTGACTTTAACTGTTTACATGAAGTAAGTAGTAGTGGTGCGTTTCTCACGGTGACCACACGTTTGTGAAGTCAGTGGGAAAAATGAATTCACGAAAACAACTGAAACGACGATTTAATTATTTGTTTTTTTTTTTAATTAAAAATTTATCAATTTTGCTGTTGAATGAGTTAATAGAAATTGTAGAAAATGAGATAACTAAAAATAAACGACAATGGATAAGAAAATGGATTTAGGGATTTAATCGATTTTGCAATCGCCAATGGCACTCGTTTTTGCCATATAATTGCACCAATTTTAAGGTTTCGTCTTCGCTTACGGGTCATTTTTATCGCAAGCGAAAAAAACGTGGTCACTCTACAACGCAGCGGCAGTGACTAACCACGCAATGACTTGTCTGTTTACACGGGGTTTATTTGGCTGACGCGGGGGTGCGCGGGTGGCGGGGGGCGCCAACTGACTTTAAAATATTCGTGTCCGAATATTCAACTCAGCGCTGAGTTCAAGCCTCTGTACTGACTTCAAAACTGTTTACACAGGGTTTTTTTCGGGTCAGCACTGATTTGCCTCGAATTTGTAGTCAGTTACTGACCCTGTGTAAATCAGCACTTAGTACAAAAAGTCGAGCATAAAAGCGGCACGGCTATAAGTACCATCCTTATTTCGATAGATGTCGTGGTAATGTAAAAAAATGTAAAATGGTTGTAAAGACAGATCAATAGATGCCGTAAGCTTTACTTTACATCCCGCTATCGAAATTTATTTGTATTTTCATAACTTCATTACTTTTACAAACGCTGTCAGTTTCCATAATATGACAATTTTTATTTTTGGAGGTCCTAGGCCTTTGCCTCGGACCGGAATTTAATCAGATATACGTCACTTATTTTATTAATCTACTAGATTTCCGCCCGCGGCTTCGGCCGCGTTTTCAAAGGAAAACCCGCATAGTTCCCGTTCCCGTGGGATTTCCGGGATAAAACCTACCCTATGTGTTAATCCAAGTTACCTTCTATATGTGTGCTAAATTTCATTGTAATCGGTTCAGTAGTTTTTACGTGAAAGAGTAACAAACATCCATACATCCATACAGACTTTCGCTTTTATAATATTAATAGGATTATACAGAATTGATTTAGATTTATCATTAGTACATTTATGATATCTATATAATTTCAACCAGGTGGTAACCGCCTACCTATCCTCTCTATCCCGGCACGACATGGTGGTCCAACACGCAGCCGCTGAGCTATGCGTGCGTGCGCTAGTAACGCGCGGTGCGGGCGGGCGGCTGCGGGCGCTCGTGCGGCGCGGTTGCCTTGGCGACGCGAGGCCGCTCGCCTGCCAGCTGCTCAGCTTGGGGCATATCGATCCCGCGGCTGCACAGCTCGCGCTGGATATGATGTGGCGGTTGAAGGCGTATGAGGTTAGTCATGTAGTGGTATTGGTTAAGTTTTAGTGTTTTTTTTTTTCAGGAAATAGTAGTATTCAACAATAGTGAACTAGAAAATCAGTATTGCTTCTTTGGAAATTGCGGTTTTTTTTTTCATAAAATAGGTAACTAGCTATTTTATGAAAACAAAACGCAATAAACCGCCGAGTTAAATAAATAATAATTAAGAGCGGTTGCATTTTTTTAGCAAATTATGGAAATGCTGTTTACGAGTAGAAGCTTCGCTTGCTTTTACACAGCTGTAGCCTTTACAGTGAATTTATAGTACAGTTTATCGAAATTGTCGCTTTCCAGGAAATTGTGGAAGTACTATTAAGCTGGAACGAACCAGTAAGCGCTCTAGGTGCGGCTCGGCAGAGCGGCGTGTCCGCGTGGGGCGCGCTCGCACCCCGCAAGCTGCTCGCGGGGGCCGCGCGGGACCCCGCCTTCAGAGCGATCTACCACGCGCTGCTGGCGAGGAACGAAAGGTTGAGGGGGTCGCCGCACTTTGTTAAGGGTGAGTGGTTTGTAATAGCAGGTTTGTAGGACCAGGGGAATAGGTCGCCGCGCTTCGCTAAGGGAAGGTAGGTTCGAATTTATCAACGGGTAAAGACCAGTAGGTAGTAGGAGATCTCCACATTTTGTTAAAGGTAAAGTTTTGTAAATCGGGTTTTGGAAGGATGAAAATCTGGTGGCTTTTCACCTATTACTGTTCTCATACCAAATAGAAATAATATACAAGCAAGCAAGGAGCAGCCAAGAAGGCGCCATACTTTACTTAGAGTGAGAAAGCATTGAGTAAGTATAGGTAGTATACTGATAAATTAATTTTCCTGTGACATTGCGATCGAATAACAATTATTATAATTTATTCGTAATAGTTTACAGATCATCAAGACAATAAATTAATGAACACATGATCTGAAACACGTATGTTCAAAATTTTGACATTGTTTATCGCCACTGTTTAATTGTCGCCGTTATCTTTAATATTTTAACCTCTTATCACTTCGAATGTGATCACGTTGTTATGGTGTATCGCAATGTCATTGCATAGAGTAATTATGCGTCAGAGACTAATCGATCACTTTGAAATGTGGAAGCAATTTAAATCAACAAATAAACAACCTTTTTATCTATGAATGAAAGAGATTAAATAAAAAAATTGCTAGTTTTTCTATTCTTTAAAAATTTATAAAGCATTTGAATCTATACTGATGTAATTATTTGCTCAATTTACTCAATTTCTGAACCGCGTATCATATTCTACAAAAAAGTGTATTAAATTTGTAGTGTTTGTGTGTAACATAGCGCCAGAACTGATGATTCGATAATCTAACGTTTTTGCTTAAAGCGTTTTTGACATGCCTTATTTCTCAAAACTCTTTTCATCTTTGTTTTGGTGGTACATAATACATACAGTTTATTTATTTATTCTTTATTGCTACGTGAATGTTACAATAAAACTTAACCTAAGAAAACATTTAAACAATTGGCGGTCTTATCGCTATGCAGCGATTTCTTCCAGGCAACCAGACGTACAGAGAGAAATTTAATTAAAAAAAATGATCCTAATTCCTATATCCTAAAATCCTGGCAATTTTATATTGTAACTGTTTTTTTATTTTGTTTTATTTTTAATGTTGAGTTGCAAAGCATAATTATTCATCAAATTTTACAGTTAGGTAATATAAATTATTCTATATAATTTAAATAATACATTATCTATATCTCGTGAATAGGTCAGGTCACGGCTATATCTAGAACAACCATAAGTTTATATCATTTTATGGCTTTCTGTTATTATTTTAGCGAAAATAAGAACTGTATAAATATTCGAGATAAAAAATAAAATCGATTTGATAGACCACTAGCTGTGTGACCCAGTTTTTCCTACGAAACGCTTTATTAGTAACCTTATAATATTTTTTTTTTCAAAATCCGTTAAAAACGTAGCCTATTTATCATAGATTTTAGAATTGTTATGGAAAATAATATCATTTATTTATTGATTAATTTGTTTTTTTTTTCAGGAGAACAATGCGAACAGTATATTGAATACTACAAACAACTTATGGCAGATTCGTAAACAATTTATGGTGATCCAAATCACTAGCTTTAATTTGAAATGTGATTTGTAATTTAATTGTAATAATTATTTTTCTAAGATCCTCCAAAAATAATTAATTTGATTGTGTAATTCATAAAAATTGTATAATATATAAGGCAATTTGTTTAAAATAATGTGCTTATAACTATTTTGTATAATATATTTTTTTATTTTAAATTAATTTTACATCATGGTAAAAAACTGAATAATGGAAAAGCGTTTGAAAAATGTTTATAAAGTGAAATTATAGAAAATATTGTATATAACATGTTATGTAAAAAATATTTTGTTAATATTGATTTTTTTTAATAAATAATAATAATATCTAAAGTCTAAACATTTTGGTTTTTTATTTTGTCAGTAATATCTGTGTTACGCATATTATGATATAGTTTTCAAGACTCAAGTTTAATAAGTAAATGATTTTATTTGCTATAGAGTTACAGGTAAAGTCATGGAATTAAAAAAAACTTTACTCAGTCATTAAAGATTTTATTTTTGTACAAATTAAAGTACATTAAATTCTAATTAAATTGAAATAGCTACCAAATATAGATGCAGAATTGGTTAGATATCTGATATTATATGTGATCTATTAATATTTATAACCCTGTTTCTTAAAATATTTGTAGATGAGTTCGGCTGCAAATACATTATTAAAGTAATTTCATATATTATATATACCTTTATGGATAAGCCAAACCCACTTTATTTATAACCCTTTTACAAGTGTGATACTTCAAAAATTCGTGAAAAATACTAGTTTGTAACGAGTAAATAAATAATAACTAGTCTCAAGGTCGTAACACAAGCTTGACTTTGTACCGTTTGACGCGAGTTATTTTGGTACATATATGGTAAAATCGGATTAGTGATTTGAACTTTTGAGTTTTATAGCTGGTGCTTAAAGTCTTTCCTAGATTTGACCTTCCATTTTATTCGTAATGTGCCTGTTATAGATTAAATCAAAAATTACTGAACTAAATTTAAAATTTCAATTACCACCTGCATATTGCATAGGACTTCTAATTTTATATGAATTATCTATGTAGTTAGTTGACATTTTTTTTTTGTTAAAATGTCGACTTCGTATGTAACAAGCCTTATTATATTATGCGAAAAACAAATTGACAAGAATGTAACCAGCTATATTCTGTTTATATGTTTATATCATGAAAAACAAGAATTATCACATCAACAAACAAGTCATTATTATTTTGTTATATTTAAACCTATCCTATTTCACAACATTTGCCAGAAAGAAATCGCTCATCGCTAATAAAGCAGCTTTTTTGTAAATAACATTCATTTTAGGTACCTAACATTCAGGAATCAGGAGTATTGCTTGCATGGATTTTTTTTTATCATATTACCTTCATTGCAGCTACAATTTTCACGGTGTCATTGGCAATTACTTCTCAATTACAATTACTCTCTCATTCATTTTATTTTTAATCACAAGGTACTACATTTTACTATGAATGTAGAGATATCAGATAAGTCTGTATGTCGTGGCAAACAAGATAATATTAATTTATATCAAGTGATAAGCTACACTTATCAATTACTTAATAATTTATATTCATAGTTGTGGATGATGGTGTAATTTTTACTTGTAATTTTTTTCTCAATGCACACTATAATAAAAATTACATATTTCTTTCTAAGAACAGATTCCAAATTTACAATAAGGAATAACCTATTCTAGGATACTGGATAACATATCAGGACTAGGCACCAGGAAAGATAGTTGTTTTTTATATTCTAAATAAATTAAATAAAAACTCAGCTTTTTAAAATAATAAAATGTATTTCAAAAATACATAAATGCTGTTTTACAAAATACAAATTCACTGGAATAAATAAACATGTCAAGTTCAAAATGAGGTAGGTATTTAGAATTCAACGACTGCACGGATGGACTTTCCAACATGCATCAGGTGGAAGGCCTCGTTGATCTCATTGAGTGTGACTTTGTGGGTCACAAACTCATCCAAGGGCAGCTTATTTGTTAAGTAATCTTCCACTAGCTTGGGTACACTGTCGCGACTCTTGTAGCCACCGAAAGCTGTTCCTTTCCATACACGGCCTGTAACAAGCTGAAATGGGCGAGTCTTGATCTCCTCTCCCGCTGCAGCAACACCAATAATAACAGATTCACCCCAGCCCTTATGGCAAGCTTCAAGAGCTGCTCTCATGGTGTTAACATTACCAATGCATTCAAAAGTATAGTCCAATCCTCCATCAGTTAAGTCGACGAGCACTTGCTGGATGGGTTTGTCGTAATCTTTCGGATTAACGAACTCGTTGACGCCGAACTTCTTAGCCGTTTCAAATTTATCAGGGTTAATGTCCACTCCGATAATACGTTTAGCGCCAGCGACTTTGCAACCGAGAGCGGCGGCCAGACCGACAGCGCCTAAGCCGAAGATCGCGCAGTTTGATCCGGGTTCAACCTTGGCAGTGTTGAGGGCTGCGCCGTATCCAGTGGTCACACCACAACCGAGTAGGCATACCTTATCTAATGGAGCGTTATCCGCAATTTTGCAAAGCGAAATTTCTAGAACAACTGTATATTCACTGAACGTCGAACAGCCCATGAAGTGAAACAACTCCTTTCCTTTGCAACGGAACCTTCTTGTTCCGTCGGGCATCACACCTTGACCTTGTGTGATACGAACTTTTTGGCAGAGGTTAGTTTTAGGGTTAAGACAGAATTTGCATGTTTTGCACTGAGGCACGTAAAGAGGCAACACATGGTCTCCAGGCTTCACTGTGGTCACGCCTTCACCGACACTTTCAACGATTCCACCACCTTCGTGTCCCAAAATAACAGGGAACACGCCTTCGGGGTCCTTTCCTGACAGGGTGTAGGCATCAGTGTGGCAAACGCCCGTTGCGAGGATCTTGACACGAACTTCACCAGCCTTGGGCGGGTCCACTTCGATTTCTTCAATGGATAAAGGTTTACCAGCCTCCCATGCTACGGCCGCCTTGCACTTAATAACTTTTCCGGCAGTCGACATTTTAACGCTTATTGCTACCTCTTACGACTAATAACTGTCACGAAATGAATTCAATTTTATAAGGCACGCAAATAACACTGTGAATTAGCGACCTTTTGACACTGATAAATTCAATAGATTTCGTATTACCAAGTTCAATTTTGGTTATACAATAGCACACCCCGGACACTCCATACAAAATGATTGTTTTGACAGTCACACTGTAGAGACTGCAAATGTGTGTGTTAACGCTTTATGGTTGGCACATTTGTGACTAGCGTAAAAAAAAAATTCGCGTTTTTCTGATGAAATACATCCGTAAACAGCACAATATCTAACCATTTTCTACGAAAAACGATAATCACAAATGCAAAATAATAAAAATACTTTAAGTCAATTTGATTAATGTTGTCAATCTTCGTTGCGTATCGTCCTTGCAGAAAAATATGGCCCATTTTATGTCTGATCGCGCGGGGGTGAGGTAAGTTTAATTTTGGCGGGAGGCGGAGAGTGTCCGTTCTGTAGCGTTTAGCTACTATTATGTATTCTGTGACAATAGTAACCTACCTACCTACTACAAATACATACGCACTAATAAAACACATGGACAACACCATAGTGTTGTGCTTTTCACACTCCTATATTGAAAAGAGAACACATTATTCAGTTTGGAAAACACATTCATGATCTCGCCTTCTTATATATACAGTATTATCTATGATCTCGCCAACGAAAATCGTATTCGTAGTGAACGCGGCATTGACCTTGAACGTGACAACACAATATGACAATTGATAATAATATCTTTAACTGGTATCACTAGGCTTATTATTTAATCATGCAACGTGCAACAATAAAATATATTATTTTTACAGGTATTATTTTTGTCAATATTAAAATGGAAGACACACGTATTTTAATTACTTCAAAACAAGTATTTTATTAGTTATAAAAATAATTTTTAAAATATGTTTTTTTTTTCACGTTTTATGAATTGCCGGTATCAACTGTCAAACAAGTGTCAACTGACTTCATTGACATTTATAAGTCAAAACTCAAAACAATACCTACCACATGTTGATTTGGTTTTCAGGCTATGCTTTATTTGTAAAAACATAAAATAAAACAGAAAATGGCAAAATTTCAAAGTTACTACATCCTGTGTCCATTGATTGATCAAAATAGTTTTCTCGGTGTTACCGAAGACAAAGAAAGTGAAAATGTTGTGGTTACTCTAAGCCGAAATGTTGTCAACAAATACAGGGTAAGTTGAATGCTGACGGGTCTGCGGACGCGGTTCTACCGAATACCCGCGGCCCCGTCAATATAGCGGCACGGCGGAACACAGTGGAGTTTAGTCGGTAGGTCCCTGCACTCAGCAGGGTGATTCCGACATAACCCAGGGCTCTTCCCCCGAGTGCCCTGGGTATGCCTAAATGCATTCTCCACTATAAAAAAAAAAAAAAAAAAAAGGGTAAGTTGAATGCGTGCTTAATTCCTCATATTTATTAGAATTAGTAACATGAAATATGATACATTTTTATTTATTAGTATATAGATTTTTTTAAGTTTTGGTTTCTAATCATAATAATGCATTATATTTTTAAATTGTTGTCTTTAGCTCTCTGACCAGAAGCAAACCGGTGGATGGACATCAAAGGACCATATAACAGCTCCAGTGATTTACGATAAAGAACAAGAATCCTATATTGGTGTATTCAACAAAAATACAATAAAGTCTTGGAAGAATGATGATGACAATTTGGATAAATTAAAAAAATACAAGGTAACCAATTTAACTAACAGCAATGTTTTCAATAATTTTAATTGTTTTACGTAACTTTATTTTAATTACAAATTGTTAATAAATTCAAATATTTTAATACACATAAACTTCACACTTATAAGATACCATTTTTATTACAGTTTTCTATCAACATTCTCAAACTAGTACCAAGAACAAATGACACAGCTCTCATAATATTTGAAAATGGCAACTGTGCGTCACTTCCATATGGGGTGGATAACAGGAAATCCTATGAAAACAAACTACTTATAAAAGAATCGGAGACTATAATTGATGTAGCTTGCTGCACAATAGATAGAAAGGAATATGTTTGTTATGTTTTGAAAAATAAGAAAGACAGCTACGAAATACTTACTTGCCCCATAAGAGATGAATTGGGTGATTTGGAAAAAGCAAAGCTTAATCGTATAAAAGTCACAAGATCGGATGATGTGTATGTAGTTGGACATCTGATATGTACACAGAGTAAAAATATATATGTTTTGTGTAAGTATTGTCAAGTTATTTCTTGAGTAAATAGATAAAATTTATAAAAAAATCATTAACTTGGTCTGTAAAAACATCATTACATTCATTTATAGAAGATATTAGCCCGGTCAATTTAAACCAAAAAATGAGGGTACTACTACATAAAGTCCCAACAGGCTGAATTTCTGTGAAGTTGTTGAAAACATAATTATAAACAATGTCTAAAAGTTCCCCATCATTCCCCTGTAAGCTAAAAATTTTATTCACGGTCAAAGGTCAAAAAAATGAGTTTTTCGCGATTTTCAGCAAAACGGTATGTTTTATCATAAAGTACCTCAGGCAAAGATTGTAGATCATAAAATTGTCTATAAAAAATGTATCAATACTTTTTTTCTTACGAGCCACCTGCACCGTTTCTGAGATATAACGATTCAAAAAGTTATAAAAGTTGTTATCGTCATAATATGCATGAGTACGCCACGTATATACATCTAGAGTTGTAATATTTTATATTATTAATATTTTATAATATTTTTATATGTATATTATATATTAAATGTTTAAATATTTTTCTATCGGTCATTGTAACTTATACAGTAGAACCTCGATAACTTAAATCTCGGTAACATAAAAACCTCTGTAACTTCAAAAAATAATATGTTCCCTTCCCATCAGAGCTCAAAGCCTCTTTAACTTAAAATACGCAACCTCTATATCTTAAATAAATAATCTCTGTATTGGCCCTTAGTAACTTAAAGAAATGTTTCCACAACCTCTATTAACATAAAATTGTTTGTCAATGAGTCATTTGTAATACTCACTGCTCGAACGCCAACTGAAAAAACTATTTTTTTCTTAAAACCAGGAAAAGCTCAGCATCAATCAAATATATATTCATCAAAAAGTTTATTTACTTTAGTTAAGTGTAAAGATCATGTACTATTTTTACACGCAATAACTGGCTGTGATACGACATCTGCATTTTACAGGAGGGGTAAAACAGCAGTTTTCAAAATGTTTGAAAAACAAGATTTAATTCAATGTGCTGAAGTTTTTAAAAAGAGTAATTCAACTCAACAAGAAGTTATTACCAACGGCATCCGCTTTCTTCTTTCTATGTACGGAGCTCCTAAAAAAACTACCTGTTTAGATAAGCATCGATATGCATGTTTCGTTAAAAACACTAAACATAAAAAACAAGTTCAACTAGCTTGTCTTCCTCCAACCTCAGTTGCTGCTCACCAACATCTTTTTCGAGTATATTACCAAGTTCAAGTGTGGCTTGGTTATGATCAGCTAGACCCTACAGACTGGGGTTGGAAGTTGGTCAACAATATATTAGAGCCAGTTCAAACTTTACTTCCACCTGCGCCGGATAAACTGCTGAACACTATTTTTTGCAACTGCAAAAAGGGATGCAGTGC
>CAJQZM010036439.1:0-20566 GCA_907164665.1 Colias nastes
CAGTTTTATTTTATTACATTACACTATTGTTTTTTTTATCAAAACATGTATTTGAAGTAGCATATACCTATGATATAATATTATGCTAAGAATAATTATTCATACAACAACAAATCTAAAACACTATTTACTATGGAAAAAAACCAGGAAGGTGAAAAAGATATTTACGATTTCGACGCACTCGACTTTTAGTAAAATATAGTAGGTAAAAATTAAACAATGGTAATGTAAATTCTAAACAAACTACTACCAAAATACAATTAGAACAAAAATCATTTGACTTGTTTATTTCACCCAGAGGCCAGAGGCGGCTCGTGACAAAATTGTATAGGTGTTCACTTGAAATAAAACAACGAAAATACAATAGCGTTCGGGATGATTTATTACAAAAAAATGAGCACCACATTTTATAAATGTCTATAACACTAAAAATTACAAAGTACAGGCTATTTCAAAACGAATTCAATGACTAGGTATCAATAATTAGTAAATCACCGAATTTGCATTCGCGAGCGTAGGTATCCATAGTGTTTGTCACTGACGGTCACTGACCTCTATAACTTATAGTTATAGAGGTCAGTGGTGTTTGTTGTGTAAACATGTATGTATTTGAGTAGTTAGTAGCATATTATATTCTGAATTTCTGATCCATGCCTATTCACTCAAAACTAATAACACTAATGATTTGTAACAGTAAATTATTTCAATAGGTAGGTATTTGAACATTTCCCAACAAGACGTAAGAATAATTATTCGTAGGTATACAAGATACAATAACAAATCTAATACACTATTTATTATTTTATTATTTACTAGCGGTCCGCCCCGGCTTCGCCCGTGGTACATGTTTACGTTTTCTCTCCATAAGAAGTAATAGCTAGAGAGCTAGCGCAAAGCTACCTGTATGTATTTGACCAGACCTGGATTTTTGTGTGTTGATTCCCCTATACCTACTATACATGAGATGAGGAGTCACTAAGCCCAGAGTGGTGGACGGGGCGGGCGCTCAGGTAAGACAGGTGGAAATTTTTGGCGAACTTTGAAACCATTTGACCACGTCTGCCATTTTGATATTTGAAAATAGATTATTATTACTATCGGAAAATAACAATGGCAGACCATTATCACGCGGATAACATTCTGGCAGACACTTATGAAAGTGCTGAAAAAAATACAATTTTGAAAGTATTTGACCAGATCTGCCATTCATATATTTTATTTATTAGGGTCTTAAAAACTTATTTTCGAAACGGCAGACATTTTCATTGCGTACAGACTTCAGCAGACAACAAAACTTTACAGACTTCAGCAGTCAACAAGACTTAGCTTCTACATGGTCAGATGTATATATGTATTACGTTCCCTGACCTTACATCAATGATTTACTTTATTAATGTTTTTATGGTCATTTACATTTAATTTTGAAAACTATGGAATAAAATTTATAAATTTGATGATACAAAACTAAATATACATTTGTAAAGAATCTCAAATATAAAGTTGTGTTGCAAATAACAAATCATCATTTAAATATTTAGTTTATTTCTTTATTTAAGAAACAATTAACAATTACAAAACAACATAAAAAAACACGCATGCATTTATTGAAATGTTCATTCATCATCACTATCGTATGGCGTTGTGTGACTCGTCTTCATAATCCATTGAATCGGATTCTGTAAAAGTAAAACGTAAATTATATAATAAAAGAAATGAGTAAAGTCAAAAATAATTATTAAAGAGTTAATCATTATAAACTTACCTAGTAAGGCAATGCCTTTGATGTCGCACGATGCCGCCGCGCCGCCAGTGTAGGTACTTCTGCTGCTACATGAAAATATGCTAGGGTTGCAACAAATGGGAAATAAAACAATTGTGATTATTACTATTATGATGTAATCATTTATTCATATGTACATTCAAAACAATTGCGATTATTAAATCTGATGTAATTATTTTTTCATAAATATATAATTATTATTAATTACATAATATATTGCACTGTGAAATATTTACGTATCACTTTATTTTTGATGTTCTTAATCAAGCCCGGATCCAGGGGGGGGGTCACGGGGTCATGACCCCCCCCTGGGCTAGGTGATAGGTCCACGACCTAAGTGGACCACTAATTTAATATTAACTTTTTTAAATTAACAAATTAATACTGTTCAATATGATGTTTTTATTGAATTTTGAGACATAAAAGTAATATAGAACAATGAAATCAATTACAAACGGTAACGGAAGAGAATATAACAAAAATTATAGAAAAAGTTTATTAGGGTCGACCTGTGGTCGTAATTTAAGGACAAATAACAGGTTTTTCGATTTAAAAAAAAAACTATAACTGCGTAACTATAAAGTGTAATGGTAAAGTTGTATGTAATTAATTTTTCTACAACTTTTGCTGTTACACTTTTCACACAAAACCTCAAATATCGAAATATCCCAGTTCGTGGATAAGACATAAAATAGCAATTTTTTTTTAAATGAACAATAGAAAATACAGTCAAATTACAACAAAAAATCGGCCAAGTGCGCGTCGGACTCGCGCACCGAGGACTCCGAGCAAACATATTTTTTCATTATGTTGTATCTTACAATTTTGTTTAAAGGATTTTTTTCTTTATCTGTGCTTGTAAGTGCTTAAGTCGTTGCTTTTAACCAAATCAAGACTGTGTTCACGGGAAGTACCTTGTAGGTTTTGATTGATGATTCCCTTGCAAGTAGTTGCGAATTACAGAATATGCGGCTCTAATTGCTTTTTCTTCAGATTGCGTTGACATAGAATTTGAATTAAATAACAGATTTAAGTTATTATAGACCTGAGTTCTGATGTGAATATCAATTAAATACATGTAGACGTTCATGAGTAAAGGGATTGTAAGTTTAAAATTATTAAAAAAATATATTTTTATTTAATTTAATTAAATAATTAGGGTTTTCGCAGTTATTACTACATCTGTGCTATAACACGATACTTTTTACTCAATTTCAAGACTGTGTTTACGGGACAGGGTGCTCCCTGCAGGTATTGATTCCCTTGCTAATGTCGAAATCCTACGGTCTACGGTCCTTTGATGCTGTGAAAAATTCAAACGTTTTAGCCAACGCAATCAAAAGATGCAGCTGTAATTGCTGAAATTTTTCGACACTCCCTAAGAAATCAAAACCTACAGGGTAGTTCCCGAGTACACAGAGTCATGAAATTTAGTACAATCAAACGTCTTATAACGCAGACTAGCTTACCGCCCGCGGCTTCGCCCGCTTTCTCTAAAACCTTATAAATTATATACTATTCCTCTTGAATCACTCTATCTTTAAAAAAACTGCATCGAAATTCGTTGCGTAATTTTAAAGATTTAATCATACATAGGGACATAGGCACAGAGACAACGACTTTGTTTACTAATTGCGAAAAGCATGAATTTTTCCTTAGATTATAATATAAAAAAATATTTAAAAAAAAATTTAACTTACAACCCTGTTACTCATGAACGCTGACATGTATTAACTTGATATTCATACCAAAAACTCAAGTCTATAATACCTTTACGCTATAATAAAATCAAACTTCTATGTCAACGAATCAGAAGATACAGCCGTAAATGCCGAAAAATTTCGCAAATTTCGACATTCGCAAGGGAATCAAAACTCAAAACCTACAGGGTACTTTCCGTAAACTCAGAATCTTGAAATTCGGTACAAAGCAACATCTTATAGTACAGATACAGGAATAATTGCAAAAAATATATATTTTTCAAGTTTGTCTGCCTGTCAAGACCCTTTTTCTCAGGAAAGCGTGGAGGTATCAATCTGAAATTCATACCGAATACTCAAATCTACGGTTCCTTATAGCTGTGAAAAAATCAACTTATAAGCCAACGCAATCAAAAGATACAGCCGTTTATGCCGTAAATTATCGCAAATTTCGACATTATCGCAAGGGAATCAAGATCTATAGGTATTGTACTACTTCCTGTGAACACAGAGTTCTGAAATTTGGTTAAAAGCAATGTCAGCACAGATGGAGGAAAAATTGCTAAAACATACATTTCATGCTTATCAACATTCGCAAGTGTTGCCAGGAATCAAAACCTACAGGGTACTTCCCGTGAACACAGAATCTTGATATTTAATCTTTATTTAATAGAAACTTACGTCTTATAGCACAGATAAAGGAAAAATCGCAAAAAGCATAAATTTAATATTAAAACATATAAAAATGTTTGTACGGAACTCTTGGTTCGCCAATCCGACTCTCACTTGACCATTTTTTTTTAATCTACGTATCAATTAAATTACCAAAATATAGCTTTTGAAAATTGACCACGTCTATGTGACCCCCCCCTGGCACTAAAGCTGGATCCGCCCTTGTTCTTAATTGTCTTTTATAAAATTTAAGTGACGCATTCGCATTGGGATCAACAATCCGATAAGAAAAGAATGGAGACAACATATACATAGCTTTGATTTCAATTCTACAGATACAAAATATACAATCTATCTAAAATGATACAACGGATGTTTCCTGCGTTTTCTCGTCAAAATACCGAAACAACGTAATTATTGTATAGTAGTTGGGCGTGAAAGTAAAAAAACAAATGAAAAGTGTTTTCCGTATGATTATTTATTAAATTTACGCGATTAAGAATAATTTCAACGATACAATTTAGTAACCGAGAATTCAGAGGATTAAAGAAAATACCTGCCTGATCATTTTATCAAACTCTAAAAGAATTATGGTTATTTCGCATCACTCGGTTTATTAGTTTGGTAATAATTATTAAAGGTAGTTACAACCCTAGCCATTGAGTCGAACGGTAGGCAACACAATATCGACTTTGTGCGGGTACATATGGTACATTTCTTCTTGCTGTGAAGCGTAATTATTATTATTAAGATTTTTTAGGCTATTTTGAATCAGCTGTTCTAATTTAATTCTAGAAATTTATTAAAACGTGATTTTTTTAAAAGTATATTATGAGTTTATAAATACCTCAACCAATAGTTATTGTGTCCTATCCTCATTTCTTTATATCTTGGTAGTTAACTAAAGTGTTAAATTTACATAACCTCAACAACAACATTTACACTGCCACTGCACTAAAACTAATATGGAATCCATCACACAGTCTATTGATCAGATGTTTGAAGTGTTTAACCACAGAATGGATGAGTTCCAAAAGGATCTCCAGACAATTTCAACAGCCCCAATGGGTAGCCCGTCTTCTAAATTAGCGTCTGACTTTACAGTCTTTCGCACATTTGTCTTGACATCACTACAGTGTCTACAGTCTGAGGTTATCCTCCTGAGTAACAAAACAAAAGTACCTACGACGGACGACCACGCTTCGAGTTGCCAAACACACAGCCAAACAACAATAATGAGTAATAAATTGTTTACAAAAAAAACAAGTTTTCCATTTTTCTGTATGAGTAGACAGAACTTCAAAACGCCACCTGCTACGGTTTATATTATGAACGATGGTTATAAAAATAAAAGTTATATTTGTTGGTGTAAACTATTTTATTGATCAATAATTTTGGAATTTAAAACTGTCAACATTGATTACAATAAAACGCAGTTTTATTTTATTACACTATTGTTTTTTTATCAAAACATGTATTTGAAGTACCATATAATATTATGCTGATCCAAGCATTTTCACTCAAAACTAATATCACTAATGATTTGTAAAAGTAAATTATTTCAATATACATTTCATAACCAACAAGTAAGAATAATTAATTATTATTCCTACCTACAACAACAAACCTAAAACACTATTTACTATGGGAAAATAACCAGGAAGGTGAAAAACATTATATTACCTATTATTTACGATTTCGACGCACTCGACTTTTAGTAAAATATAGTAGGTAAACATAATATTATGGTTTTGATTTTTGCTACTAGTATAAGAAAACTGCGTGTTCAAACTACTTGTTTGTCTGTCTGAAAATTCGGAAGTACTTTGGTAGTTTACCGATTTATAATAATATTGTATATATCGTTGTTTAAAAAATATTCAAACACAATAAAATATGATATACTGATTTATCACTGGTTTCAGTGATGAACTGATGAGTCAATGTTAGCCACTATACTTTCGTCATACGTGTGTATGATTGATGTGATTTGCAACGTGGTGATATTTCAGAAAAATCACGGGTCAAATTGTCCCACCGAAAATATAACTGCGTTATAAGAATAACTATACCTACGATAAATTATACATAATACAATATAGTCTCAAATGCATACTAGTGAAATATTTTATTTGAATCAATAAAATAAAAAAAAAATAAAAAATAATAATAATACAAAAATAAATTCACAACACAAGAAAATCCGCGCGCAAATCATAGCGCGTGACAATGAAATCAAGAACTTTCGAGCCGACGCGACGCGGACGACGAAGGAGCCTAACAAAAGTACCTACAATCATAGGCGGCTCGTGACAAAATTGTATGGCCGTGTTCACTTGAAATAAAACAACGAAAATAGGTACCTACAATAGCGTTAGCAGTACAAAAAAAATGAGCAGCACATTATAAATGTCTATTTATACACTAAAAATTATTGAGTATTTCAAAACGAATTCAATTATTATTTAGCAATAATTAGAAAATCCCCGAATTTGCATTCGTGATCGTATTCATAGTGTTTGTCTACACTAATATTATAAAGAGGAAAACTTTGTTTGTTTGTTTGATTGTAATGAATAGGCTCATAAACTACTGGACATTTTACCAATGTTTGCAAGTTTGTGATTACTTTGATAGTTTACCGATTTATAATAATTGTATACTTATATCATTGTTTAAAAATATTCAAACACAATATGATATAGGTACTGATTTATCACTGGTTTCAGTGATGAACTGATGAGTCAATGTTAGCCACAATACTAATCACTTTCGTCATACATGTGTATGAACTATGATTGATGTGATTTGCAATGTGGTGAAATTTCATAAAAATCACGGGCCAATTTTTTGTTTTGAATCCCACCGAAAATACATATATTACTAATTGCGTTATTAGAATAATTAATTACTATACCCACGATCAATTATTACAATTTACAATATAGTCTCAAATGCATACTAGAGAAATATTGCAATTTGAATCAATTAAAATGCATAGCATACAAAAATAAATTCACAACACAAGAAATTCCGCGCGCAAATCATAGCGCGTGTCAATGAAATCAAGAATGTAATTTTATATCAAGCCGACGACCGCGACGACGCCGAACTAAAGTACCTACAGTACCATTTACCTTCAGTGTTCAATACAGTTTACAGACCTACGACGGACGAACAATAATGAGTAATAAATTGTTTACAAAAAAAAACATAGTTTCTAAGGTCATTAGTTTTATTTTATTTTATTGTTATTTTCTTTGAACGATTGGAAATGAAATTACTCAATTTTTACACAGAACTTTGATTTATTAGAATTATGCTCATTATGTATAAGATAACGAACGCGAATGCACGACATCTAGCGCGTCAATGTCTAAACATCGCCTTTCGTTTAGACATTGACGCGCTAGATCTGTAATAAGTATATAGTCTATGCGCTAGATGTCGTGCTTTATGTCGTGTTTCGCTTGGCAAAAGTCACGCACACTACTGTAGAAGTGTCAAATTTTTCCGGTATTTTACTGTTGTTTTTCTAAGTAAATATTGTAAATTATTGATTAAAAAGGTCGAACGCGCACACATTTCATTATAGAGAAGTGATAAAATGATTAGTTTTAAAGAAATAGTGTCTGTGTTAAGTGTTTAGAGGTAATCAAAAATGTATGGAGGGACGGTCGGAACATCCACCTTAAAATAGCTTTAGTTTTAGTCTAGTCTAGACTATAGTTCTAACATAATATAAGTACTCATTAAATTTAATCATTATGTACTAATATTACAAATGCGAAAGTATGATTGTTTTTCTTTCCTTCACGTCGCAACGCAGTGACTTTATGATATGATTGTTGTATCTGGGGATAATTATGACATAGACTACTCTTTACCGCGAAGAAACATCACAAAAGGAATTTCTTTTGACCATGATGCGGGCGGAAAGCTACTAGGTACCTAAGTTATTATGACAAAACGTGATTTAAAAACACGTCAGGGTTTATTTATTTCAAAAACAAACAGCAATAATTATATTATCTATCATTAGTCACAGCAGGTCACAACAAAATAATATTTACTCTATAATTTTTATAGTTTTTATACAATAAATCCAGCATATTCTGATATTTGTTACGTAGTATTTGAGTATGATAAGTTATACAATACATAAATATGCATTGATTAAGCAAATTGAGAGAATTAAAGAAACTGTTAGCTAGGCAGTAGGCTAGATATTTATATCTAGTTTTTAAATGTTCTACGTTTTTAGGAGTTCACCTTGTTACTTAAATAGGGTTATAGTGGGGATGAGAAAATAAGCCTTTTTTAGGCAATGTAAGCCATGGTATTAAAATGCTTGAGCCTTAAGATACCTACCTTAAATAATTATATAAGTACTGGGTACCGAAATTTATAAAGATTTGCATTTATAACATAGCCATTCAGTTGTATTGTCTCCGACTAAAAGGAGCAGAAACCTTATTTATGTGCTGTTCTATATTAGTTATTAGGGTAGACTGGGTACGATTGAAACAAAGGACGGTTGAAACAACACGAATATCTCGCAAACCGTTGGTGGAGGGGTTAGGGGTCCAAGGGGAAAATGAAGCGCACAACTGTTCTAAACACGAACCACAATGTTGCGTCGATCTCCGCGCGCTTCAGCTGATTTTATAAGACCCTATTATGTTTTTATGACCAAAAGTAAGTATTTTTGCTTGGAGATTTTTCCAATTATTGGCGTTTCTATATAAGTGACAGTATTAAGTGTGCGTTTTTGTTTGAAGTGAATCTTGTGGAATATGACATTGTGACTAGTTTTTGTGTATCATTGTTGTTACAATTACTAGAACTGTATTTTACCTAAAGTAGGAGTTGGGGACGGTTGAAACATTTTTTTTAGGTACGGTTGAAACATTGTTTTAATTATTTTTTGTATTTTTAGATGCCGATAGTACGTGTAAGAGAGATTTCGGGAAGATAAATAGACTTATCAAAGTACAAAGACGCATATGAGGAAGTAAAAACCGGAGATCATTGCGAAAAGCGGCAAAGAAGGACAATTAATCGCTTCTAAGGTAAATTCGAATGCGAGATGACTCTGGCGAGCAAGAAAATAAAAAAAAATGGATATAATAGAGGATATAACAATAGAAGGTATAATAATAGAGGGCGAAAACTCAGGAAGTCTACTATTTACACTGACACATCAGATAAGGAAGAGATAAGAAAAGAGCATAAATTAATATTGAATCGAACAAGAGCTAAGTAAGTGAAGAAGCGATTGGATAGAGGAAAAAGGAAGACATTTGATGGAAGAAAATGTAAAAGTAACACCGAAGAAGCAAAAAAGAAAAAATACAAGAGGAAATATCATCAGAAGATGAGGAGTAGGTACTTCTGTCTTGATTGTATGTCACCATATTTAGAGAGCAGACCTTATTGTAAAAGAGTTACTTAATTATTGTTAGATTTAAAATAAACAATCAATAAAACATATTTTAATGCTATATTTTGTATTATTCGCATATTTTTTAACTGACCCCAATCACTGTTTCAACTGCCCCTGGTATGGGGACGGTTGAAACAAATAGGATTCATTTTTTTAATTTGATCTGCTATAAAAAATAATACACATGGAACTAAAATCATAGCTCCTATTAGTTGACAGATACATGCTCTTTTATTTAACATATATTTTTCATCGCTCGGGTTATAAAGAGCAAAGTTATGGTCGTTATAAGTGAAATTGTTTCAACCGTACCCAGTCTACCCTACTTATTAGTTACCTATTATCTTGTTTCCCAGAATTGTTTTTTAACATTAATGAGTGTTTGCATTTAGGTGCTAAAGGCAAAGTATTGCTAAGATGTAAATGGAAAAAATAAAATACAAGTAGGTAATATTACCAGGCTTATTTACAAACACATCCCTCGCAACGCTTTCTCGACCATCTCTGGTGGAAAAGCACCCTTATACGGAGGTTTTCGGGCCGATGGATTACACCTTGATTACACTGTCAGAGGAGCTTTAGTTGAAGTAAAACGAACGTTTGATAATGTCATCCAACCGGCCAAAAAATCTACGTATTACCACAGAATATATAATAGTATGGTATTACCACAGTATTACACAGGTATTATATTATCTGTGGTATTACTGTAGTTGCATAATGCTTACGCATATAACGCATTGATATTGGTTTAAGAAATTCATCAAGCGAACAATCGGTAAGTTTATGCAAAGAGCGCAAAATAGGAAGTGCTGTACCCACAACGTGCTCTTTGTTTATAAATATAAGGAAGCCACAGTTGAGGTTAGCATGTTTTCAAGCAATAATGCGACTGTGGAAGGCTTTTAGAACTATTAATATTGTATCTATATCTTAAAATATAAAAGCTTGTTTGTGATTTTCTGTCACTCGTTTCTTCACATCTATACTACTATTATCAAGCTGAAGAGTTTGTTTGTTTGAACACGCTAATCTCAGTAACTACTGGTCTGATTTGAAAAATTCTTTCGGTGTTAGATAGCCCATTTATCGAGGAAGGCTATAGGCTATATATCATCACGCTAAGACCAACATGAGCGGAGAAGTGCGGGTGAAACCGCGGAGCACAGCTAGTATTGGATAAAATGCTTACTGTACTTTATGTACCTATGTGTTACCGGAAATGTATGAAATCAAGGTATTGTATACAATTCCTAGGAAATGTGTACAATTCCGATACCATTTAGGAAATGTATAAAATATTGTTTAAAAAACTATTTAATGCATGCATATCCTAGGAAATGTATAATCTTCCTAGGAATTGTATACAATTCCAATATCGTATTAGGAAATGTGTAAAGAAAATGCTTTCTGTAATAAAACACGTTGTTATTTTTTTTATTATAGCTCTTATTGATACAATCGGGTAACAGTCATACCGTAAAATTGTAATAATATTATATGTTCATATTATTATCTTACTAATTAACATTTTAAAAATCAACTATCTAACTTTTAACGTAAATATCACAAAATCAACTTATATTTATTCTTATAAAATCAAATTTTCATTTGGCAAGTAATCAGTCCCCTCGTCCCGCTGTCCCCGCGTATATTTGGCGCAGTCGGATTGTATAATCCGCCGTATTACATTACGGCTAGCTGTTTTAATATGCCGAAAATTCGTCTTTTTCCAAAATTCTACAAAAAGACGGTCGCGAGCCGACGGAGCCCCACTTCGTGGGGCTCCTATTTCTGTGTAGTTTTAAAAAACACGAACCTAACCTAACCCACCCCCTTATCCAAACCAAAAATTTCTGATTATCGGCATAGTTACTACAAAATGCCGACCGTTTGTAAACGGCCAGATAATATATACAATTAGCCTGCGACATATCAATATCTTAAATGTTTTACATTTCCGATAGCTATTTAGGAAATGTATAGATTTCCTAGGAAATGTGTATAAAATAATTTATTTCACACATTTCCGTGCGATTTTAGGAATTATATACATTTCCTAGGAATTGTATACAATGACGGATTACATACATTTCCGGTAACATATGTACTGTTAAGTATACTTTGTGCTTCTGAGCTGCAGGCAGAATTTTTTTCAGAAATTTTAGTAACATATCAACACAAATTGTTTTAAATTTGTGACGGGAAAATGTACTAGTTTAATTTCCAATAAACACACTTTTATTAGCTTCACCCGAATCTATACGCAACCGACTGTTTTAGATTCAAACTTTGAACATTTATCAAGGTTCGGTGATAATACAATAATTTCATGAGATTTTTGTAAACGATACTAGGTAGGTATATGTTTAATAAAAAATATTGAATTTAAACTTACCCATTAAAGCCATGAAGAATTGGTTGGCGATACCGCCATGTTGAAATTTCGCAAGCCATATCAGCGGGGACAGTATCATAATAATCAATTTATGTTGATCTATTCTGTCATTGTTTAATCTGAAACAATTTAACTTCAATTATAATATATTATATTATTATTAAGACTAAGAATTAAAAATAAGGCGTAAATAAAGTACACAAAATAACTGAATAATCTACGCTAGATACACATGAAGGAATTATTATAATTAGCATTGCTTATGCACTTAACACAGAAGTTAATTGTTTAACTATTCATAATTTAATCCATACTAATATTATAAATGCGAAAGTAACTCTGTCTGTCTGTCTGTTACTCAATCACGCCTTAACTACTGAACCAATTTGCATGAAATTTGGTATAGAGATATTTTGATACCCGAGAAAGGACATAGGATAGGTTTTATCCCGGAAATCCTACGGGAACGGGTTTTTCTTTGAAAACGCGGGCGAAGCCGCGGGCGGAAAGCTAGTGTCATATAAATTGTACTTTTTTAAACTGACAATCTTCTAAATTAAGCGCTTAACACACTTCTGAGATAAGCTAAGATTTTTTATGTTCGTACTTAAGGTTTAAAATCTCCTTTACCTCAAAGATTGGCCGAAACAGTCAGAATGATTAAATTATTACAATATATTTTTTTTTTTTTTTTTTATATGAAAGAAGGCAAACGAGCATGTGGATCGCCTGATGGTAAGCAATTCCACAGCCCATGGCATCTACAGACGTGTCCGAAGATGTGTTGCCGACTTTTTAAGGTGGAGGTAGATTCTCTTTTTAAATGCCTCGATGTCATAGGCGTTCGGGAATATCGCCGAAGGCAGGCTGTTCCACAATTTGGTTGTGCGCGGAATGAAGTGGCGGGTAAATCGCACCGTACTAGAACGCCAGAGGTCCAAATGGTGAGCGTGAAACTTGGTCTTATGCCGTGCGGTACGGTAGTGGAATTCCGCGGCAGGCATCAGCTCAAACAACTCCTCAGAGCACTCCCCATTATACAGACGGTAGAAAACGCATAAAGATGCCACGTCTCGTCGTAAATCCAGAGAATCAAGCCGATCGGTGAGTGCTTGTTTGCCAATAATTCTGACGGCTCTTCGTTGCACGCTATCAAGTGGCAGGAGTTGATATTGTGGTGCCCCGGCCCAGAGATGGGAGCAGTATTCCATATGAGGCCGTATTTGAGCTTTGTAAAGTAGTAATAGATGTTCAGGCCTGAAATACTGCTTCGCTCTATTTAGGACACCCAATTTTTTGGAAGCTAGTGTAGCTTTGCCTTCCAAATGATAGCGGAACTGAACGTCATCAGAAATATTGACACCAAGAATTCCGATACTAGGCTTGATACTAAGGGGAGTGTTCTCAAATTGGGGCGCTGTGAGAAATGGTGTTTTTTTAGCTGAAAAAAGACATACTTGTGTCTTGTCCGGGTTAAATCGGACAAGATTTTGTCGACCCCACTCTGAGACCTCTCCAAGGAGAGTCTCAATTTTGGACACAAGTATGTTACGGTACTCTTGGACGTGTTCCAGAGAAATATTAGTGCGGCCGGTATATATAGCATCTCCAGTACTGTCATCTGCATAGCAATGAATGTTACTAATTTGTAACATGTCATTGATATGCAGAAGGAACAGTGTGGGTGAGAGTACGCAGCCTTGGGGAACGCCAGCGTTCACAGGTAATAAGTCAGAGCTTGATCCATCGACCAAAACTCGAATACTGCGCGCTGTAAGAAAACTGGCAATCCACTTGCATAATTTCTCTGGAAGTCCATAGGCTGTAATTTTCGAGAGGAGCGCCTGATGCCACACCCGATCGAAGGCTTTTGCAACGTCCAGACCAACCGCTAAAGCTTCCCCCTTGCTCTCTACAGCCGTTGCCCATCGGTGAGTTAAGAAGACTAGAAGATCACCAGCCGACCGTCCATGACGAAAACCATACTGTTGGTCACTGATCAGCTGGTTCTCCTCCAGATAACCCAATAGCTGGCTGTTAATGATGTTTTCCATCACTTTGGAGAGCAGGGAGGTAATAGCAATTGGTCTGTAGTTGGATGGATCCGATTGATCGCCTTTTTTAGGGATCGGGTGCACTGAGGCAGTCTTCCATGAGGCAGGTACAATGCCGATGTTATAAGAGTACCGAAACAGCTCTGTAAGAACCAGTGCCAGTTCAGGAGCACATGTTTTCAGCACAATGGCGGGGATACCATCGGGCCCACTCGACTTATGTGTATCAAGAGAGAAGAGAGCTTTTCGCACATCATTCTGTCTGAAATGCACATTCGGCATGGAGCTCTTGCACCGCAAGATAGTAGGCGGTACATTTCCTCTGTCATCTAAAGTTGAGTTGGATGCAAAGAGAGCACCCAGAAGATCGGCTTTCTCTTTGGAGGAGTGGGCTAAAGTATCATCTTCCCGGCGCAAAGGTGGAAACGAGGGCTTGCAGAAGTTTCCTTGGACAGCTTTGGCGAGTGACCAAAAAGCACGGCTCCCAGAAGGGTAGCGTAGAAGTTTCTCGCCTATGCTGCCAATAAACTCCGACTTTGCTGTGGATATTTTCCTCTTGTAGGCCCTGGAAGCAGAGTTGTACCGTTTTTTGAGGGCACCAGCATTTGGATCCTTATTAGACATTGCTTCTGCCCAGGCATGGAAACACTCTTGCTTCAGGCGAGCAGCCATTTTGCAAGGACGCCCATACCAAGGCTGGGACTTACCGCCGACGGGTACTATAGAGTTTGGAATAAAAAGTTCCATCCCCTGCAGCACCACATCCGCAACTGAGTCAGCATAGTCACTTGGATCAGGTGCAAGGCAGACTTGCTTCCAAGGGTAGGATGCAAAAAATTCCCGCATCCCATCCCAATCTGCTGACCTATAGTGCCAAACGCGGCGGCTCCCAAGTGAACGAGGCCGTGATGAACGCAAGATTGGCACTGTACTCCGAATTAAACAGTGATCTGAAGTCCCAAGAGGGGCTTCGACGTTTACCTGATAATTAGCCGGATGGGAGGTCAGCAGAAGATCTAGTATAGAGGGTGTGTGGTCAGCAATGTCGGGTAGTCTCGTTATTGAGGAGACCAGTTGCGTAAGACCGTAAGCCATCGCGAAGTTGTGTACATATAGTTCAATATTGTGTATATATAAATCAATTTGTTACAATATGTTTTTCTATTATGTTGCTTTTCCGCTGAAGATTTGAACACCATAAATAAAAATCGTGATCATTTATTTAAATGTAACTTTGTACGAGCCCAATGTTCTACTATATTTTATTACTTCACAAAACTGAGTATTTGTCTAGTAATATAAGTCTAGTTAGGTGGGTATTGTTCTGAGAAATACCTAGTTTAGATGGGTTGATTTTTTTGAGGGAACAAAAAAGGGCCTTGGGTATGCCCATGCGATTTAAAATACTTCTATTTATTCCAGTGTAACACAGGCTATATCTTATTTATTTTTTATCCCGGGACCATCCGGGCGAAACCTGGACTAGCGGTTAGCTTTAAACAATTTATTATAAGTATAACATGTTGACATTATCTGTGAGAATTTTAATATTGTGTGTTTATTACAATGACAGGGATACTGACTTCTGAGGCACAGTAACTACTAACTAGTTCAAAGTCAGGGTCGCCTTATGTATGATTTGAAAATTATAATTGGTCTGAATTCAAAATTAAACCATTGTGTATTTAAACTTAATAACATAGTGTACATAAATACATCCGGCTTATATTGTTAAAACTAGCCGGTTTTTCTGACGTCGAGGGTAAAATAAAGAGCCGATACCTAATTTTTTTAATGGGCATGTATTTTTTAGGAAAATTGAAACAAACAATTTACTCTATATAATAATTTATTTATTTTTATTTTTATTTATTTATTTATCAATAAAAAATACATTTAACATAATTGAACACGCCAAAAACCACAAAGATTTGTCCGGCATGCAAAGCAATCCATCCACGACAAAAATGTTATGCAGCTATTTAGAAGGTACTAAGGTGACGAGATCACCATAATGGCCTGCGCAGACGAGGGATTTTAGTCCGCTAAAATAGAATACTTACAACTGTATCGAGTAACGCAAACGGGATTAAAAGTACCGAGTACTAAAAGTCCCCCGAATAACCGCGGACATGCAGGGAGCGGACCGGATAAAAGTACGCGGGAATCCCCGAAAGAAATAGAACACGGGTGACTAGGCGAAGCAACGCACACGGCGCGGCGGACTTTGGTCCGCGTTGTTATTCCTATTCGCTTCCTATTCATATTCGCTTCCATAGCGTGCGTTGCTCTCCAATACGTGTGCGTTGAGTCCGCGGTAAATCCGCGGCGGAGTTTTTATTCGCGGAGCGTACTTTTTTTCTCCGCTAGGGACTAAAATCCCTCGTCTGCGCAGGCCATTAGTCATAGATCATTGGCAGTTTCTAACGAAAACCAGTTCAGTATTGCATTATATGAAGGCCGCTAAATAGGCGAGGATAGTTGCGGTTTACAATTATTTTTATTGTACATTTGTGTTGTAAAACTTTATTATTTAAGTATTGTAAGAATACAATTATAAATCCTATATCCTACTAATATTATAAATGCGTAAGTTTGTGAGGATGTGTATGTGTGTGTTTGTTACTCTTTCACGCAAATACTATTGAACCGATTATAATGAAATTTAGCACACATATAGAGGGTAACTTGGATTAACACATAGGATAGGTTTTATCCCGGAAATCCCACGGGAACGGGAACTTTGCGGTTTTTTCTTAAAAATGCGGGCGAAGCCGCGGGCGGAAAGCTAGTGTTTTTATATTTCATCCATAATCATCAATGTCTTAAAGAGAAAAGATTTTTGTTAATATTTTGGAGCTTCGATAATACTGGTACGATTTTTTTAACCGAAATACATGCTTTCAAAGTGCCGATCTTCGGTACCAATTCGATGTTTTTAGATTCTTATAAGTATAATTCAATGAAGGTTATTCGAATTCAAATTCAAGTTAAGTACTCTCTCTACTTATTTTTTTTAATTGGTCTCAAACTAATTTGTGATTGAACACACCTAAAATAAAATGCTGGTGCAGGAGGTTTCACTTCCAAAATGAATCATATGACCGCGATGCTATTCGCATATTATGGTCTGGTTTTCCCTCATAATTCTGTTGCCTTTTTTCCTATGTTTAATGAATGGCCTTCGCTCATGTGAGTTCATGTGTTTTTTAGTGAATGATCTCATTAGCAGCTATTAAATTAGAAGCTAATTGACAAGCCTAAATAGTCTATTGTAGTCGAAATAACACTTACAAATTTTCAGGTATTTTCTAATTATTAAAATTGCTTGTTTGTCTTAAAACGTAGAATTAGAGACGAAAATGCCACTTATCAAGAACTAAGCAGAGACCATAGACTAACGATTGCATCTAAATTAAAAGACCCTAAAGATAGACAAGTTTACTTTCTTGTTTCTAAATTAAACATAGGAAAATTAGTAATTTAATGAGCTTTAATCTGTTCGTTTACTTTGCTATTTATTAATTTTAATCTATACTAATATTATAAAGCTGAAGAGTTTGTTTGTTTGTATGTTTATTCGTTTGTTTGAACGCGCTAATCTCAGAAACTACTGGTCTGATTTGAAAAATTCTTTCGGTGTTAGATAGCCCATTCATCGAGGAAGGCTAAGACTATATTATATCACCATACTAAGACCAACAGGAGCGGTGCGGGTGAAACCGCGGAGCGCAGCTAGTTTTGTATAATTCTATTTTATTTTAACTTCCATATGGGAACACATCTTAATCTTAATACTATTATAAAGGCGAAAGTTTGTATGGATGTTTGTTACTCTTTCACGTAAAAACTACTGAACCGATTACAATGAAATTTAGCACACATATAGAGGGTAACTTGGATTAACACATAGGATAGGTTTTATCCCGGAAATCCCACGGGAACGGGAACTATGCGGGTTTTCCTTTGAAAACGCGGGCGAAGCCGCGGGCGGAAATCTAGTGTGATATAAAACAATTTTATTTTTATTTATTTTATTTTAAAAACCTATTCTTTTATTTGCATGCATTTTAGAACAAAATTCGTGTACACTTCTCTTTTCATAATATTAATTATAATTCCGATCATTGAATACAATTGACCAGTGGAAGCTACGGCGGCCATGTTTGGCAACTATTGCGTCAATGTAGCCGAAGTTTTAAATCTTGTCACATTGCGGGCTGAATTTATAATAACTCAGTTTATTTAATTGTGTATTCTGTTAAATGATAAGCAAATTAAAAAATAAATCATTACTAAAAGATTTGTGTTTTGATAGATGGTTGTTTATGTAAAGTTTTGGCGATAAAAAAGAAGGATTGGCGGCAAAAAGGCACCGGTGACGTAAAATGTAATTTAGTAAGTAAAGTTCCCATTGTGTGTACGAAGTTAAAATATAGATTTTTTAATCACGAAGTTAAAATATAGATTTTAACGAACCTATTATTTATCGTATGTATAATATGTCCCTGTTATCAAAGCATGGTTCCTTCCTATCATTAGCTATGAGGTCCATCCTCTTTAATACATTATGAATGATCTATATTATGTCTCATATAAAGAATAACAGATAAATTGCTTCAAACGTGACGATCATAGACATTCCGTAATTAATTGCACAGTGATAAGACTAGTCAATAATAAAACCGGATTTAAAACTGAAGCTGACTGCATCACACCGGAATCATTTGATGCGGAAACTAAACGACAATTTGTTTGTTTGTACGCAAGACGATGTCTAGTTCAAGGGTGTATGGTAATCAATAGGAAATGCTCATAGTTCTTGTAAAGATCACTTTAAAGTTTAAGGAAAGCCTCGTGGAGTATGGGAATTATTATGGGAGTTTCAACTGCTTTAGATGCGTTGAGAGTAAAATTTCAAGAATGTGTCATGGCAATACCGCCACGTCATGGAGTAAGGCGACGATTTTGGATCATTGAATCTTGCCAAAGAAGTTTCACTTCTGACACGTGTGCTCGGCACACACGCACTTTTTTTTGAACGTGTCATTATATTTCTATGCTTTTAAATCATGGTTCATGGTGGCTGATTGGTCAGACGTCGCCACGGTGAAGGAGGCGGAGTACGAATCTCGCCCCAATTTTTATCTATTCTTAAAAAAAAAAAACAACTTTTAAAATGCAGATTGAAGAATATATTAAACATCGGTAAACGCAAATCGTAAAGACACACTATCTTGACATCTTCAGAAGCTTTTAAACTATTAATATGCTTCAAGACAATGCCGAAAGGCTATCGCTGCCTTGAGCAATCTTATCTATTCTTAGATGATTTTGACATTGGAATTTGGAACAAAGGCACTCGAAATAGATAATATATTAATAAGTGTAGTATCAAGTATGGGATAATTTGAGAGACACTTGACCCTGAATGATACGGCAAGTACGAATTACATAATTTGCAAGGAATCTGTTATCTGAAGGTCGATACATCTCAAAGGCACGTGTCGCATGGAGACTACATACTATACCAAACCAAAATTCGCAGCCAGAGATTGATCTAGCTAACCCTTTTTTAGAAAGTTTTTCAATAACTAATGATTTTGTTATATTGGCATGTAGAAGTTGATTGAAAAAATACGATTTAAATTATTGAATACGAATATATGTAATAATAATCGAAGATTTATGCTAATCTTAGGTTACGGCGGCCTATCCTTGAAAACCAAAGTAGAAATATATCGAAAATAATATAGAAATATAAAAAAATATATAACTGAAGTTTGATGCTAATCCTAGGATGCCTACTTTAGTAAATGGACCACCCAAAGCAAAACCCATTGAAGATCGGCGTAAGGCGTCTTTTTGTTGAAAACTAAACAACATCCCATTATACCGTTGCAGTTGCATTTAAGTTCAGGATTGGAGAAATGTCTTCTATAGTAAGAACACATTTCGGTATTACGTATTTCTACCTCGCCAATAAGCATAAAATTCCTTATGGCATATCAAATCGTTTTGTAATAAATTGGTTTTAAATTACCGATAAATATGACTATTGTGTGTAACTCCTTTATAATTCTTACATATGTGTAGCTATCAGCAATTTATTCACCCTTATAAAGTTGCCATTGTTTTAACGGACTAATATGTGTATTATGACGTCAATATCTTCGATCACGACAATCCCAATAAAACGCGGAAAATTAATAGAGTATGAACTTTAATTCTTACTTTAAAAAATAAAGGAATATTTTACTGCGTATATATTGCAATTTGAAAATGCATGGCATTTGAATTCTGTTAAATTAAAGGTGGCTACAAGGTTATAAGCTATATTTTTTTCCCAAATAC
This sequence comes from Colias nastes, assembly GCA_907164665.1. NCBI lineage: Eukaryota > Metazoa > Arthropoda > Insecta > Lepidoptera > Pieridae > Colias > Colias nastes. The sequence goes on from CAJQZM010036439.1 coordinate 20,405, forward strand.
GTCTGAAGATGGGTACTGATTTTTAATTGAATACATACTTAGATAACGTATTTTATTTTTTGCGCTCTGTAGTCTGATTGATTTTAATTTAAGATAATTCGTCATTCAGCTAGAGCAGGGGTTCCCAACCTTTTTTTGTCTACTGCCCACTTTAAGAATAAA
>CAJQZM010036442.1:941-11424 GCA_907164665.1 Colias nastes
TTTCTGTGTAGTTTTTTTTTTAAGAAACCTAACCTAACCTAACCTAAAGGCTAACCTAACCTAAACCTAACCTGACGAATTGAGGGCGAATATCTCGGCCATTTTTGATTTTAGAGAAAAGTTGTTCCTATAAAACATGCTTATATTAGCGTAATCTTTACGATAAAACAATAATAAATAGGTGTTATAATGACACCAACTCCATCAAAAATTTTCTAAGTCCTGCGCCCCCTTTGCTTTAGTCCAACCCAACTAGCTTTAGTGTTAAAAGGTTATCTAGTAATCCGAATAATCGGACGATTAAATTATTTTATTCATCCGGTAATCGGACGATTAAATTATTTTATTCATCCGGTAATCGGACGACTAATAATTATTTTATTCATCCGTTTAGCGGACGACTAGACACTTCGTTTTTTTATTTACAGATTCAATGCTCATAAAATTATATCGCCTTTGGAAGACGATTTCTGCTGACAATTTTACAACACCACTTGAAAATTAATGATTTGATGATAAAGATAGTGGCAGCGAGGATTACGTGGAAATTAGTAATCATCGCTTCGTCAATTTTTGACTGAAGTTAATGTCCAACGTCCAATGGTTCAATCATTGGAAGTATCTCGGGAAATTTTGGAGGATATTTTTCAGGAAGGAGAGGAGGGGCAGCCAACCACATAACTAATACGTTTTAGTACCGAAAAAAATCTTATTGCCAAATGAAACGTAAATTTTGCACTCACAACTGTACAAGTAATGTTTTTATTTTGACTTTGCGGTTATCTGATTATAATATTTATCGTTATGGCTATCGAGGTACCGACCGTACTGGGATCAGAGTACATGATATACAGTTCATCATCCAGGATTGCTAAGGGTCCGCCTAAAGCAAAGGGGGCGCAAAGTAAGGACTTAGAAAATTTTTGATCCAAAGTGAAATTTTTTTTTGCGCGTCGACGGAGCCCCGCTTCGCGGGGCTCCTATTTCTGTGTAGTTTTTTTTTTTTTTAAGAAACCTAACCTAACCTAACCTAACAGCTAACCTAACCTAAACCTAACCTTTGAGGGGCGAATATTTCGGCCATTTTTGATTTTAGGGAAAAGTTGTTCCTATAAAACATGCTTATATTAACGTAATCTTTACGATAAAACAATAATATATAGGTGTTATAATGACACCAACTCCATCAAAAATTTTCTAAGTCCTGCGCCCCCTTTGCTTTAGTGATTAGTCTAACCCATTTTACATAATATGTTTTATATTTTATAAATATATCATTTTCATTATTTATAAATAAAATGGATCCAACATAACTTTGTTGTGTATCATTTCTCTATTAATAACCCTATTATAATAGGCATATTTTCCGAGCGCCCCATTTAAGCTGCGGTCCTGAAATTATAAAAAATTTATGTACTTATACTTTTGCCAAATATGTATAAGCTCAAGCTCATTTTTGATAAAAATAACAAAAACAACTTATTTATTAAAATTTAGTAGATAAAATAAATTATGTAACGATTTTATAAGAAAACACAGTAAACTGTATATTATTTTATTAGGCGACGGTGATCTCTTCCAGGCAAAAGATATTCATCAGCTCAATAAAATTGAATAGTATGTTGTTAGTTATTCTTTAGATTCACAATTGTAATGAGCATTTCCGCATGCAAGTTGTATCGTAGTTTAGATATATCATAGTTTTGACACATTAAAGTTCCAACAAAACCCTCAAATTTTTGAGCAGAGTTGAGCAAGATAATTTGAAAAATGTGCCGTGTTAAGTATTATAGAAAAGGTTAGTTCGTTGGTAATTATTATTTCTTCTTCATTTACATGTTGTTAGTAAAAATAAACTTTGACTAACAAAGTAAAGTTAAAGTAGTCAAAGTATATTTTAACTAATACTACTTAATAGGTACTAACTATTATACTTATGTTCAGTATTTATCTGTATTATTATTGCTTGGTAATTAATATATTTTCATGTCGTATACCTAATTATAAACATAAGTTTGATGTGTAATTAGCTGGATTTATTTTTACACACTCACAGACATTTTATGTTAAAAATATAGTGTTAATAGTGTAAATCATAATATTTTTTCACAATTAAAAATATTTCCTTTTTTCTGATGGTGTTGGCATTGAATTAAACCGCGCTGTCGTTTCGTTCACAAAAAGTGATGTTATGAGGACCATATTCGGTCCTCATATCATCAAAAATCTGTGCGAAAACAATAAACACGTGTGAGGCCCTCACGGCAGATCGGGGCGGTCTGACGCGAAGTGGGGACAGCGTTGTCACTGTATCGCTCTTGCCACGCTGTTCAACAGACTTATTCGATAGTTCAGTTTTGTGTTAAGACCGCTGTGACAACCAACCCGTGAGACAATCAAACCCGGTCTCGCCTACTATCTCGTGAGACCGAAACCTTCACTGAGAGGGTATGACGTCTCACAGCTGATCGCAAACGGCATATTGTACTATCCCGTGAGACCGAAACCCTCACTGAGAGGGAATTACGTCTCACTACTGATCACGACAGTCATATTTTATCTCGAGAATCTGAAACTTTACTCAATATGAAGACCGTTTGACAAATGATAGGGTGCATCATAATATTATTCGATCTCTAGAAGATGAACATGAGCATAAGCAATGACTAGAGTAGGGACGCGAATATTACAATTATTTGAGACAAGAACGATTAATAAGTTTGTTTAATGAAAGATTAAGAATTGAAACTATTCGGTCTCTGGAAACGGACGAATAGCGAGAGGCCCGTCTTACTGCAGACATATTTCGTCATAGTCTTAATGACTTAGAGGTAAACAATCTACGAATTCGGTGGTGTGGTCCGACAAATATAAAAGTGGGTTTGCTTATAACCTCACAATTATTTATTACAGATCATCTTCTGTATAGGCGATATTAACGTAGTATGTTCTTTTTGTAATGCTTTAAAGTGGAGTAAGGAGACGGCTTTCGTTTGAAAATACACCGGAACCTTTGAAATCACTACTTTTAGAGGAACATACTGTGCAATCTAAACTGTTATTCTAACTGTTATTAGACAATATTCGCTCTTATAGTAGTGCGTTTCAAATGATCCTTTGGTGCTCAATAATTATCAGAAGGTCCTTTCATGCTTACTTTTAAGATACAAGGTCAAGTTTACCATTTGATAGGATCCCTTTTGCCTGAAGGCCAACCTAAGTTTGTTTAAATATATTTTGTATTCGACTACAACGAATAGTGGAATACAAGAAATCAATATTTCTCAAATTTAAAACTGAACTCATTTCACAATTTTAGAACAGGTTAATTCGTATGTATGCAGTTTTAAATCGACATTAGAAGCTTTTCCTCAAGATGGTGATATCGGCACTCAGGAACTCCCTGGACGTGTTATAAGGCCCAGGCCACAGTATTACAATTTTTCCTACAGTAGAGCAACGAATGTATTTTCGCATAGCAACGGAGGGGAACTCGCGGGGGGTCAAGTGACGCGGGCCACGTACCACAAACATGGTTAGTTTGTGGTACCGAGCGCGAAAGAAATTCATCATATTTTTAGTAAAGTTACTATGTAAACTAACGTAATTTAATACTTAGGTACATATTCTGTAATGGTGCGCTCAAACTGTTAATCTACATTTAATTTAGATTATTATTTGAAATACTAAGTAATGTAGAATTTAAATCACATTCATTCATGCTTTCTTCAGATTTTCTTATCAGAGTGTTCAATTTTAATGTAGTTAAATTTTATAAGAGACAATAATTAAGAACATTCAAAAATAAAGTGTCACGTATTTTTTTAAACGACGAATGACGAAAAACGACGTAATCGCGGACGAAGTCGCGGGCAACAGCTAGTTAACAAATATAATACTAAAAACCTTCAAGTACAACTCTATTACATCATAAACACACACTATCACAAACACGCGTGCTGCGTTTTTCTATTATTTTTTATTAATTGTATTAACTTCCAATACATTAGATTGTTTACCTACTAGTTAACTTCCTACTGTGCATAACATATGTATATAACCAAGAAGCGCAACTCAGGGTCCCAAGACAATTATTTCACTTAGTTTGGGACCCACTGTCGTACATTAATTGTAAAACATAAATGGACAAATAAATTTATTTCATTTCATTAAAGATTTAAGCGTATCGGACAAAAAGCAACAGCGATTTTGTTTTATACTATAAGTACGCGGTGTAGGTACAGAAAAAATTAGAATGCTAACTTTTTGACTTATTAGGCTTAGCTGATTATTCAAACCAATTTAATATAATTTGAAGTCATAAGACAATCAATAATGTTGTTATTAAAATATTATGTTACAAAAGTCAGGCAAAATAAATCAACTGTTATTGATATTATGAATTTTTAATAAAAAAAATTGATCACGAGGCAGGATTCGGCTCTCAGCTACCTGCCTCCCAGAAACGCTGAAAAATTTCTCATTGGAGCTTTTCCATTCTTATTTTTGAATCGCATACATTATAGGTGCGACATACCTAGTATCTACAGGTTTTCGTGTTTTTGTCTTTTTGATATAGGAATTGGTAAAGGATAGGGCAACAATAAAAATAAGCAAGTTTTGTCATAATCTGGTTTATTAACATTGTCTCACAAGTCACATTTGAATCAAATCTATTGTAGGCCTATAAGATCAAAACAAATTTAACTTAAAAAAACTTCATCAAAAATTAAACTGATATATTATATAAAAAAACTTAATTCATAATTATTATTTCTAATAATAACAGACATTACACAAATTTGTATTTACAAATAATAAAAGATATTGCACTTAATGACAGATACTAAATAAAGATTACAGTACTCCAAAATTAATAATGCGCATGCAAATCTTCGCTAATTGTCGTATTTCCAAAAACACCCGAATCATTGAGACGTAAGAGCCCTAAACAATGCAGTTGCATTTTACACCTTGTACAAAAGAAATAGAAGTCAATTCACGCTCATACACAATCAAAAACAATTCGGGCGGTAGGTGACGGTAGCCTGTCAGTCAAAAAACTCAAAAATCCGTCAGTCGTCTTTAAATATTGGTGGTGACTGCACGTGTTCTCCCTGTGAGGAATTATATAGAGCTGCTATTACATACCCTTCTTGGTTTTGTTTTTAAAGGTGAATTAATCGATGAAATGATTATTCACACAGGTGATAGCAGTAGGCAAAGCGAAAATAATATGAAGAATAGCATAATGAAAGTTCCGATGTATCTACAATGTCAGAAATAAAGATAATCCCTGATTTTGACTGTTTTATTTTTTTTATTTTTTTGTAATTGTAGATACAACCAACCTACAATATTGTGGAATGATCGGTACTGTAAATACTGTTTGAACTGAGATTTTAATGATTAGATTTCTATGATTTAAATGTAAACCTGTGTTTGAAAACTATATTTTTTAAAATATAAATCTTGTGTTATTTTAACCTTCTTTTCTTCCATCATTACACCAGCTTCAATAAGACACTTTAAAAGTACTGTACAATTTTCCAAGTAAATTAATCCAACAAAGATATATTCGCAATCGTGGGGTTATCCTCGCTATTTACTTACAAGGAATTATTGAAATAAAATCGTTACTTACAAATCAATATTAATCTCTAAACACAAAACACATAATTTTACTAAATTAGGCATAAAGAAAATGCATTTAACTGCTCTAAGTATATACATATCGTCTTCGGACGCTCCGGGAATATGACAGTTGCCGAACAGTGACGAAGATTTCTATGCGCATTATTAGGTACTTTTGGAGTACTGTACAGTCATGTATAAAATAAAATATAAAAACATCAATTGGCACAATTTACCATTATCTAGGACGCTGCTATAAAAAATAATACCTAATTAATTGCAGTCAATAGGTACAGAAGTAAGAACAATATTATGTAGGTACTTATAAGTAGTAAAACAGTTAATAAGTCTACTCATGAAAAAAATGGTATACAATAATAATACTGCAGTGAAAATACGGGCTTTTTTATAAATGACACAACAACAGAGTATACAAAATTTATGGCGCAAGTATTTTTAAGAGGCCGTATCGATTTTAAGAGTGATTTTGACTTGTTTCTTTAATTCTTTAGGAGCTCGTTTAAAAAAACTAACTACTATGTTATATGAAAGTAATGGTATAATTTAAAATTCTCTAGAATATTCGATTATATAGATCTGCCGTAACAACGTTTCCGCTCCCGTATATAATCTAAAATTCTAGAGAACTTTAAATTATTCCATTTCTTTCATAAAACATATAATATGTATTTTTTTTATTGCAAATTTTTAAGCATTAACCTATCATTTAGTGTGTATTTTTTTTTTTTTAACTCTGTTGTAAGAACTAGAAATTCGACGCCATATACGCATAAAATTTCATCAAAGTAAGGCTATTTTAACTTAGATGTTCTTTGAATTTTTCAATAAAAGTACATAAATTGCCTCGAACATATTTTAGGATGTCTCAGTGTCTTTACTGTAGTATATTTTATAAGAAAACTTCTTCTATTAAATTCCGTGTAAAATACAAAGACACGAACGTCCCGCATGGAAAAAATTGAAACACGCCTTAGGTTATTGGCTATTAAACAAACTGGACAATGAATATCAATAAATTGTCTCGAACGTATTTTAGATATTGAATGAATCTTTAATTTAAGATATCATCACACATTGTTACTAATTTAGTTTTGTTAAACGAGCGTCTAAAGAATTACAGAAACAAGTAAAAATCACTCTAAAATCGATAAGGACTCTTAATTTTGTGGCGGCGTTTGATAACAAAACCCGGGAGTTAATTAGCGTTATTTCGGTTCGGAAATTAAATTCGAAATACATAATATTAATAGATAGGTTAGTCATTAGTCATTAAAATATTATAATGTATAATATGTCACATCAATACGAAAGTAATAACAAGTATAATAGCTGCAATCGATTACCATACAAAATTAACTAATTATGAACTAAACAGAGGCCTTAAGTTCCTGCAGAACTAGTTATAAAAAATTAAAATTAATGAGTATTTTTTCTTCTAACCAAAAACTGTTAACATATCATGAAACACACAGGAATGTAAAAATAAAGAGGAGAGGAATAATAATATTGTACTAAAATAACTAAAGTAACTAGTTACACAATAAAAACAACTAAATAATGTCACATTATTATAATTAATAACATCAAAACGTCAACGTTGTATGAAAATAGTTGAAAATCTATTGCATTTCCCTCAAAATTTAACATCTCTATTATGCAGAAATCAATGATACTGCTAGAAAATAACAATGCTTTCATAAGATCTGCAAAAATACTGCTTGATGAGCATTTTTATGAGTTATTGCACGCCTCATAAGCGAAGCGTTGAGGTGGGTACTACTGTCACTTCGCGCAAAACATCTGATTTTTCAAACTTAAAATGTCTTTATGTATCATACATTGCACTTGTAAGATAATACATACACACACCTATTAAGAAAAAACACTATTTTTAACATTCATGATATTTTTGATGTCATTTTTGTTATTTAAACTAGTTAAAAAACAGTTTAAAAAAGTTCTGTCTTGGACGTCCGTGTGTCTGTATGTGCGGAGGATTTTCTTGTTAACACGATAGCGACCGAAATACTTTACTAATCGAGTCTTTTTTTTTCTCTTACGCTTGAGTATGCTCAGGAATAGAACCCTTTCATTTTTCAGGGTCTGATTCGATGTGGTTTAATTGTTATTAAATAAACAAAAAAAAATATCGACTGAGATTATGAGGCGTGCACTTTTGGATTTTCCAAACTTTTTTTATTTTTCTTAGAGACATCGGATTTTAAGACGGACTATAACTGTATTTATCCCAGTAGATATCAGAAATTCTCTTTGAACTTTTCCTTGTAAGTTTTTTAAAAATAATCCGAGTCTAATCCAAAAATATTGTAAAATAAAATACTAGATAATACTACATTCACAACAGCCGATACGTCCACATGGAAAGGGGACTTTGCAATAGAGCCCTGTGTGGGGGCTCTTTCCCCCCGACGAGAAGCAAGTAGAGCTGTGATTCCCCATTCCTGGGTTCACTTCTAGATCGCCTTTCGCTCATATCCTGCAACTCGATATCTCCCCCGCCTACTCCAGAATCTGGGGTCATAGCGGACCCCAAGTTCCTGATATCGGGCCCCAAATAGTGCGGGTTGCTGAAACCCAAAGACGCTCTGTTCGGACGGTTAACTTTCTCTGCGCTTGCGTAATCGGACGTTGATAACTCCCCTTCGTCATCATTTTTGTCAGTCACGGGTATTTTGGTGAACTTCACGGACGCAGATTTTGGCAGGACGGTCGTTTTTTCTATTCTCTTTAGTTTTAAATCTTCTTCTTCCTCCGAATCCAAGTAGACTAGCTTCGTCGCTTCGATGGGCGATAGAACCGGCGTTGGAAGAACCATGTCAGCGAAATCCGGAACAGAAATCGGTTCCCTGGACACTATGCACTGTTCCGGGACAGTTCCTTCTTTCGGGCTTTCATCCCCATCTGCTGGCTGGCGCTCATCGATGATATAAGCGGAGCGAGATTTGGACAAAGACGTGGATTCTCTAATGAGGCTTTCAGTGGAGTCCTGATCTCCGAGAACACTGTAGGAGCATCTAGCAGCTCTGCGGATGTGGAAAGAGGACAGTTTGGAGATCTCTCGGAGGAAGCCCGCGGGGGGTTCAGCTCGAGGTGGTGGGGGGAGGGGGGCACGGGATTTAGAACAAGGGGAGCTGATGAGGAGGGCGCGGCAGTCCACGCGAGGGGAGGGCCACTTGAGGGAGTGGATGATGCGCTCCCAGGTTTCTGTTGCTGGAATGAAAATTTATGTTAGTTAGTATAGTACGTTTGTAACGTAAAAAGGAAAATTGTTTATTTATTTATTTATATATTTTAAAGGTCAATAAATTCTAGTCAAAATTAACTTTATTATGGTAGAGGTCAGGATTCGTATGATGGTTAATAAAACTACTACTATAAATACTACTAGACTAGACTACTTATAAAGATTTTCTTTACTATGATTAGAGAAAAAACTAGCTGGTGCGTTGTGCGCGGGCTGCAAGCAGCCCGCGAGCCCCTTTTGCCCCTGGGTTGAAGCAATAGGGCAGTCATTTGAAAATGCATTCGAATTTTCTGTCCATTTGTTACATCTGCTAACAGCGATTCTACAGTCAGTCGGTAATGCTTATAAATTCCCCATTCAAGTATTTTCCACTCCAGGAGGCTGTCCACCTTTGAGGGAGCGTAGTGCGCGGGCTGCAAGCAGCCCGCGAAGCATCCCAGGGCAGAAATCTTCAGTCATTTGAAAATGCATTAAAATTCCCCGTCAATTTGCTATTATCTGCTAACAGTGATTCCACAGTCAATCGGAAGTGCTTATAAATTTCCCATTCAAATATTTTCTATTCCGGGGGGCTGTCCACCTTCGAGGGTGCATGGTGCGCGAGCTGCAAGCAGCTCGCGGCTCATCCCAAGGCAGAAATCTTCAGTCATTTGAAAATGCATTCGAATTTCCTGTCCATTTGTTACATCTGCTAACAGCGATTCTACAGTCAGTCGAAACTGCTTATAAATTACTTATTCAAATATTGGTTAAATTTTTTAAACGTGATCCCGAATTTCATTTATTTGAGGTGTCTAATCAATAGCGGTGACTTTTCATAATAAACTGTTCAAGACAATAAATGTGTGAAGATGTATAAAACATATTGAAAACTTCAAGTCTTTTTAGTAGCGTCGTTTAAAATCAAATTCATTATGCTTTCGGCACTAAAAATATCTAAGTGAAAGCCATAGGACTACAGTCAAAGGGTGTATCGAATAAGATATCGTTACACTATAAAAATAACTACTTTAAAAAACCGACTTCAAAAACGGAAAAGTAAAAAATAATTAATTACTACATATTATTAATTAGTTGTGTTATTCACTATATAGGTTTGAAGTCGGTGCCAAGCACTAAGCACTTACCTATTAAACTACGCTATTTTTTGATACAAGAACTACGATTATTTTGATACAAGAACTACCTACTTGCAATTCAATTACATTATTCGCAATACAAAAAATTGGCTATTTTCGATACAAAAACTACACTACTCTTGGTGTAAGTCCTACGCTTATAAAGCGTGAACGATTGGCTCATTCACTCAATAAATGTGTGAAGATGTATATATTATTACGTATTGAAAACTTCAGTCTTTTTAGTAGCTTCGTTTAAAATCAAATTCATTATGCTTTCGGCACTAAAAATAAGAACCTACTTTTCCGTTTTTGAAGTCGGTTTTTTTAACGTAGTTTTAATAGTTTTTAACCTACGTAGTTTTTTTGTTTGAGTGGGAATCGCCCTAAAGTCGCTTCTGTTCAAGAGTTTACTTAACACGCTCGTCGCTTCGCTCCTCGCTAC
>CAJQZM010036442.1:13666-29936 GCA_907164665.1 Colias nastes
ATAAGCGCTTATAAGTTTCAAGCTTTCTTTCTGAATACGCCCTTAGGTAACGATGTCAATTTAGTTTTCTTTAGACCTTGAAAACGTCACGGGTAATAAATACGTTTCGTTGCAGCAACACAGCTCTACACAATTTTATGTTATTTAATTTATTCAGGAAACATGTAAGTAGTAAAACTAAAAAATTAAAAATCTTTAATTCAAAACTATAGCCCACACAAAATGACGAAAGACGATGAAAAACCAGGTGTGAAATGATGAATGACGTCACAAAATGAGGAATGTAACACGTGTGCACGTGTGCACGTACTGGTGTCGTAGTGCCACAGGTCGGCACAGTCCCGCAGGTCGCACTGGCCGCCGTGCACGTAGAGGCGCGCGTCGTGCAGCGCGGCCGCGTGCCGGTGCCGCGCCGGGCCCGCGCCATAAGTGCGCACCTGCTGCCACCACTCCGATTCTAAGGAGACAATTATATAATTACTGTTGTCCTGGCAAACGTTTGTTCTGCTTTATTTTTAATATTCACTGATATATGAAAAATAGATATTCAATTCGAAATGGAATTATTGAAAGTTAGGTTACAAATTCAATAAAATCAGTCAAACCTGTACCACGTCACACGTGTCAGTCACACGTGTCACTAACACGTGTCAGTCACACGTGTTACTCGATGTGTCACTACTTACATGCGTCACTCACACACGCGTTACTCGACGTGTCACCACTTACACGCGTCACTCACACGCGTTACTCGACGTGTCACCACTTACATGCGTCACTCACACGTGTGACTCACAACTCACCATAATGAAACGCCCACAGCTCATTGGTGGAGCCCCGCAAGTCCTTATACCCCCCGTATATAAGAAGGCAGTCCTTCAGCGCATGCGCAGAATGTCCCCGTCGTCCTCGTGGGCCGGTCCCGTTGCGAGCTTCGCGGGCACTGCGCCGGCGCAATGTGGAGTAGTTGCTGCTGGTCTGACCGGCTAGCTTCCGCCATAATTGTAGCTAGAATGGTTTGAGGGAATAAGTTTATAGATAAATATTACTGACTTCGATCATTTGTAAGAAAAAATTATGAATGTTGTACATGTTGTGGTAAATGGTAAATATTAACACGTTCCCAGCGGCACAGATATATCTGTACTTTCCATTACTGCGTTACGGGTCGTTTTAAACCTTGTCCTATACCAGACATTGTGGCGGCACGAGGCATATTAAACCCCACCGCCCGTAGGAGATCAAAATCCTTTTTTTGGCGCCAAATAAGACAAAGTGTGCGGCTTTTGTCGTGATTATTATTAACAATGAGTTCATTAACCTAAATCTACCGTCGACCGTGGTTAGATTAGTTAGTTTAGATTCTATGGGTAAAATAAAATGTGGGGTCTGATGTACCCCATACCGCACTGAACGATAGCAGTTTTTCATATAATTTAGTGATGGGAAAAGAAATATCGACTTTATTTAATTGTATTTATTTATCAAACTTATGGATGTTTTTCATTAAAACAGGCCAAGCAATAATATTTTTTCAGATTTCAGATTTTATAGTTTCACCACCCGGTTTTTCTTCATCTTCCTCCTTGATTAACTTTTTTCGGCAACGTTTCGACATAATCGGCAGCAGTCGTACTTCGTCGCGTGCTCTGCAGTCTCGAATGCGTTGCACAACACTAACCGCGTGAAGCTAGCTTAGGGTGCGGTACGAGGTGCGCGGGATACGAGGTGTTCGCAACACAGATCACAGAAACTAAAGGGAGATATGGTTAGGGGGCGGGGCCGGTGTCGCAGCAATATGCCCAAAAAAAGAACACATGCTGTTTGTTGCATTCAGTTGACGTTCGACCGTCGGCCGGGTATTATTTGACAATGCCGTGTTGTTCCGTTAAAGTTTGTAAAAACCGAAGTGAAACCAGCATCTTTAAGTCAAATGGAATCACATACCATCGGTAAGTACTGAAAATTATACGATTTTCTTATAGCCCGGTCAATTTAAACCAAAAAATGAGGGTACTACTACATAAAGTCCCAACAGGCTGAATTTCTGTGAAGTTGTTGAAAACATAATTATAAACAATGTCTAAAAGTTCCCCATCATTCCCCTGTAAGCTAAAAATTTTATTCACGGTCAAAGGTCAAAAAAATGAGTTTTTCGCGATTTTCAGCAAAACGGTAAGTTTTATCATAAAGTACCTCAGGCAAAGATTGTAGATCATAAAATTGTCTATAAAAAATGTATCAATACTTTTTTTCTTACGAGCCACCGTTTCTGAGATATAACGATTCAAAAAGTTATAAAAGTTGTTATCGTCATAATATGCATGAGTACGCCACGTATATACATCTAGAGTTGTAATATTTTATATAATATATATATATGTATATTATACATTAAATGTTTAAATATTTTTCTATCGGTCATTGTAACTTATACAGTAGAACCTCGATAACTTAAATCTCGGTAACATAAAAACCTCTGTAACTTCAAAAAATAATATGTCACCTTCCCATCAGAGCTCAAAGCCTCTTTAACTTAAAATATGGTTATGATGATTGCACGAGAAATATCAAAGCTGCAGAACAACGTCGTCGAACTTTAGCAACATCTTCATCTTCTGATATTTTATTTGATGAACTTATGATAGTCCCAACCAGTCAACAGAAATTTCTTTCAAATACCCACAACAAGTCTCGGTTCATTTCAATGTTGAAACAAAAGTTTACGGCTGAAAATATATTGGTAAAACAAGCCAATAATGATGCTGATGTATTGATTATTGAAACAGCAATAGAGCAATTCAATTTGACAAATACAACTATTGTTGTTGGTGAAGATGTTGACTTACTTGTAATACTCACTGCTCGAACGCCAACTGAAAAAACTATTTTTTTCTTAAAACCAGGAAAAGCTCAGCATCAATCAAATATATATTCATCAAAAAGTTTATTTACTTTAGTTAAGTGTAAAGATCATGTACTATTTTTACACGCAATAACTGGCTGTGATACGACATCTGCATTTTACAGGAGTGGTAAAACAGCAGTTTTCAAAATGTTTGAAAAACAAGATTTAATTCAATGTGCTGAAGTTTTTAAAAAGAGTAATTCAACTCAACAAGAAGTTATTACCAACGGCATCCGCTTTCTTCTTTCTATGTACGGAGCTCCTAAAAAACTACCTGTTTAGATAAGCATCGATATGCATGTTTCGTTAAAAACACTAAACATAAAAAACAAGTTCAACTAGCTTGTCTTCCTCCAACCTCAGTTGCTGCTCACCAACATCTTTTTCGAGTATATTACCAAGTTCAAGTGTGGCTTGGTTATGATCAGCTAGACCCTACAGACTGGGGTTGGAAGTTGGTCAACAATATAATAGAGCCAGTTCAAACTTTACTTCCACCTGCGCCGGAAAAACTGCTGAACACTATTTTTTGCAACTGCAAAAAGGGATGCAGTGCTAAATGTGGTTGCAAAAAAGTCGGACTGTCTTGTTCTTTGGCATGCACAAATTGTCAAGGCCGGTCGTGCTCTAATATTGAATCACAAACAATGGAGGATTCGTTTGACTCCGACGAAGTATCATGCGATACATCGCTATTGACGCAATTTACTTGCATCCAAAATGAAGATGAAGAAGAAGCAGGAGAAGAAGAACAAGAAGAAGAACAAGAAGAAGATCAAGAAGAAGAACAAGAATTTGAAACTTACGAATAAGACGAATAAACTTCAACACTTTTTTTTCATTTACATCGCTTTTATCTTTCCCAATCTTTGAAAATTTCCGTTATTTCGCAATAGTTTTACATTAAACAGGATCACAACTGACCCGTGGAGTAGGCCTACTGGGGAAACCACGTTAAAAAACGCGCTAAGTACACTACCTCATAGGTGGCGTGGAAACGTGTGCATATTATGACGATAACAACTTTTATAACTTTTTGAATCGTTATATCTCAGAAACGGTGGCTCGTAAGAAAAAATGTGTTGATACATTTGTTATAGATAATTTTATGATCTACAATCTTTGCCTGAGGTACTTTATGATAAAACTTACCGTTTTGCTGAAAATCGCGAAAAACTCATTTTTTTGACCTTTGACCGTGAATAAAATTTTTAGCTTACAGGGGAATGATGGGGAACTTTTAGACATTGTTTATAATTATGTTTTCAACAACTTCACAGAAATTCAGCCTGTTGGGACTTTATGTAGCACCGAATGTTTAAATTGACCGGGCTATTACTAAATTTTCAAAAACAATATTACGTAGAGTGATTTCTTGGTTTCTTATCTTTTATATTATGTGACAGAACGACAGTCACAATAATTTATGTAAATAGTTTACAATGCTTCTTCTGTACGTGACTCTATTCAAACGCGGAGTTCGAATACCGCAGTGTATAATGAACATACTAAAGCTAACAATCGTGTAGTACGGCCGCTGCTCGCGGTCGTTAGTTAAGGATGCGAATCGAGTGTGTCCATGTCGATAAGATTCGGATTTTTACTACCTTACTACCTTATTTTTATATCATAATGTATTACTATTAGCTTAATATCTGATTGTATTATTATTATTTGATAGGTACTCGAGCAATAATTTTATAGTAATTATTATACATGGATTAAAAAAAGAAGTCACTTATTTCATACTTATTTTACTTTACAATAAGTCAATAGGCAATGCTTTATGGACTTCATCACCATGAATGCTACCATCAAGGTGTCGATTTCTATTTTCTACCTAGTTACTGTATTGCCTATAAATTGTTTTAATTTTAACGTTTCTCATTTTATCGACAAGCAATCCCTATCATAAACGCATATCTTGCGGCTGTAGTGGTGCTGTATACGTACGTCACTTACAATCTAGTGTGCGAACGAATAGTCGCTCTCAAATTTTTGTGTGATGACACGCACACAACGCGAAGTATTGTTTTTATTTTGTTTACTGTTGTGTGCGTAAATTTGTAATGAGACACCAGGTTTCGTGCACAGCGCAAGCGATTGGCATCTCTCTAGATCTCTATGGTTCGCAACCTCGTTCCGCACTGTGTTAGAATTTTTATTGTTCAGTGCGGCACGAGGTCTAAGAAACCCGGTATTAAGGTCGGTATACCATTGAACTAGGAATCAATAGCACATCTCAGATATATAGTTATCACTTTCCTACACTGAACCAGATGGAAGTTATGCCTCCCGCACGACAGAGAAGTTTAAGTTTTTTCCTACCGCTATAACGTCGAGACACGGACAGGGTGTTTCAAGCCCTGTTTCGCACCTAACGTGTTAATGTGTAATAAAACGACGATTCGAAAGTGCTACCAGAAGTCTAGATTGAATAAAATATAAAAGTTTCAGTCTATCCTGCCGGTTTGATTTTGTTGGATTGAATCAAAGTCGAAGTGACTTTTTCCTTCATATTTCTTATTCAATACAGATGGTTGAGATACTATTCATATTTAGGTAAGCTTGCAACAAACATCCATAATCTCATTGTGTAAGGCGAAAGCTGAAATTATTTCGAAAGGAATTTAACAAGAACCTGTACTAATAAGGCATACCTTATTTACATGGAATTGAAATCCTGCAAAAACCTAGTATTAAATGATTATATTGAGATGTACCTCGGTATCATAGATCCAAAGCGGTGTCTCATTGGACAGGGCACCAGCTTCTCCACCGAAAACATAGAGACGACCTTCATGAGCTGTTGCAGTGTGTTCCTGTAGCGCGGGGGGCGGCTCACCACGAGCTTCAAGCCGCTCCCATCGACCTGAGGCTGGATGGGCAAGATTGGTATAAAAGTGAGGCGTTAAGAAGGTTTTTGTTGTATAAATAGAGCCGACTTGGATAACCAGACAAAATATGTATTACAAGAGACTGTAGAATCCTTGTTTTTAAATACAATGAGACTAAAAAAGAAAAGAGACGATATGCAATGGGAAGAAGTGTAGACAATTATTTAAAATCTTTTTAATATACAACAACCTATTTATCGACATAACGATATCCTCACACTTTAGAGTTGAGTGTATTTTTTTCTTGATATAGTTAATAAGATTTTAATTACTCTATTCATTCTAAATCACCACCTTTTCATTTCATTTCTATTCAAACTACTTTTCAAATAGTAAATTCATAGTTTTTCAAGAAAAGTGAGCGGCTCTTCACATAATTGTGTCGATCGTCAAAGAAACGCTGACTGCAGTGGCCTCTCCATTCGAGCATCTACATGAGAACGATTTGTTGATAGAACATGAAATGTGGGTTTAGTTTTGTTTTTAATTTAAGCATATTTAAAATGATGCTTTTATTCTAATAAGTATTTTTTTTATTGCGGAGGCCTATTTAAATTGGATAAATTAAATATGACAAGATAAGATGGTAATTTTTGAGAAATTTTTGAGGATTATTTTCACATTAGCAAGTGCCGTAACATAACATAAAAAATGCTGTCTGTAACATAAAAAATTACTGGATTCCAGTCTTAAAATTGGTGTAATGTTATGGCTAGTCTTTGCATGTTATGTTGTGGTCGAAATCGATCTATTAGACGATGTAATTGCATACTGTAAGTTATTGTACTCTCTAGAGTCTAGACAAAATAAACTTTATAGGTATAGAACTATAGAGAAACTATCGAAGTTTTAAAAATAATCTGAACTGATCTGAACTGATCGTAACTATCAATCTTGCCGATTCTTTTCGATAGATGCGATCTACTGAATTGATGGAAGAAGAGAACTTACTTAAACAGTATCTAGTAAAAGATACAGTCAAAACTATTGCTTCATAAAGGATTAGAAGCACTAAGCAGTCTACACTACTGTTAAATAACTTCTTCCTTTACTTACCCAGGCAGTATCTCCAGAAATCTCTCAGCGGCACCGATCCCCCCGCGCCCCTCCCGCCAAGCACGTACACGTACCCCCCCAGGAGGGTCGCGGAGTGCTTGCCACGCGCGCAGGGTGCAGCCTGCGACGCTTCCACACCGCTCTCCACGGATGACCACATTATCTGTGAATAGGTTTTTCTGTTTAATAAATTCTTTTAACTATACAAAAGAGAAAACTTTTAAGTGTGATGTACAAGGAAGTACGAGTATACCTTATACATAATTTGGTAGGTATTACCTCAGTTTGTTGGTTGCCTGGAAAATATGCTTCTGAACGAAAAGATTGCTTTTAAGCGAATCAATGAGCAACCTTGGTAAAAGCTCAGTAAAATTGAATTGGCAAGTCGAAGACATAAAAATAAGATAGAAGTAGTTAGTTATGAAAAATATCAAAAGTCCTGAAGAGCTTCATTAAAATTACGTTCTTTTACAATGTTTACATTTTAATAAATAGGTATTAACATTGAGCTGTTGAGATTACCTACCAGTAAATTGTCTATCACGTTTCAAGAATAGCGTGTCTTCAAGGAAACTCATCAAAAATTCATTGACATTTTGATTTATCGTTAAACCTTTTACTTTTCCAATCAGCTCCATCAATTCAGTAAATAAGACGAGCTTCAACTTGTCTAATTTAGTTATTTAGTTCGAAACATGCTCGTACATTTTATATTTAAGTTTAAGAAAGTTCCGAACATCAAAGACGAGAAAAAGTGCATTATTCCCTTCAAAGCACCCCTCAAAGCGGCGAAATATTCCATATGTAGGAAATGAAATGGGCCGGCGTCCCTCAGGGCTCGTCACCGGACCCCTCCTCTTCCTATGCTATAAGTATAACTCATTGAACATTATCGTACGCACTTCAAGTGAGGGTTGCTGAGCATCGCTTACAACATGTAAATATTGGTTAACCGAAAAGAATGATTGCAGTAGTAAGTTTGGGGATGCTTCGTTTCGTAGTGGTGTATTCAACTAATGAGCCGAAGTTATTTAAGTAGCTACATATTATACATCAATGTTACGATGTAGGGAAGTGGATTTCATTGCTTTAGTTGAATTTATTACTTTATCAATGTGTTTTGTATTAAAGATTGTATTAAACACATATCACTAAATGTACTTATCACGTAACAAGTTTGAAATAAAAATCTTTTATCGATGAACGAAGATGCTTGGCTAAATGTTAGTTGCGCAAAGTTAAGTAAAGTTAAGTACCTACCTATGTTTTGCAAATTATTTTAATGAGAAATCCTGTTCATAAGGGTGAGCTATAAGCTATTATGTAAGAATTGAAAGCGAAATTATTTTAATTAAAGTACCTAACTTACCTAAGATACAATCAACAAGAAAGTGCCATATTTCCAGATATTTGGAATTGAATTCGTAGGTTCTAGAATCTAGATGCTTTATAAGTCATAAATTAAGTTTCCTACAGTTTGGCAATAACAACGTTAGTAAATTGTGACCTGGATTCAGTGGTTCCAAGAAATTTGCCATTTCTGGAGAAAACAAAAAACTTCTGTACGTGGAGCGTCGCCAAGTTTCCTACATTTTAGAGGTAATTGATTACTTTGTCCTCTGCAGTAAGGAGTTCTGTTTTTATCGCCGACTTGGTTTTATTATGGTATTGATTCGTCTACCAATAAATTGAGTTATTTGTTTCTTAGAAAGTTAAGAAGTATATTATTTACCGCTTCTTCTTTTATTTTTTCTTATTATATTTATATTTAGTTATATTATATTTTTATTATATTTATATTATATTTCATTTTTCATTTCAATGTACATAACAAGTTCTTGGTGTTTTTCCCAACTTTGCTATGGCGTCACCGATCATGGAAAATTACAAGTATCATGTCGAGCACTTATAATTAATATGACATGTTTTGAAAGACTTTGGTATTCATACATAGGAACCCACTTGTACAAATTCCACTGCTAGTCAAGAAGAAATTCCAACTGATTAAATTTTTACTTTATTTATCAATATTATTGCTTCACATACAACGACTACCTATTTTGTCCCCATTCGCTTAATTTAGAGAGCAAAAAAATAATAATAAATAATAATAAAATAAGTAAATATTTATCCCGCAATGTTTGGCCAGTTACCTTGACCGTAATCAAAGGTCTGTCGCATCCCCCTAGCCCTGTATTGACAGCCCTTCGTGCAAAATAAAACGGTACAAGGGTTAAAGGGTAGCCTTTGGTTAGATAGTAGATAGGTATAAGTATTAAACACTTTATTGCTTATTGAACGGTGTATCTGATGAAAATGTATGAAGAAAATAGGCTTAATAAGACAAGGCAAAAAATAAGGGAAATAAACATCTAGGATTAAAATTAATTCAATTTCAGAGAATAAGTACCTAATAATAACCAAATTTTATACTACTTACCTACGTTACTTAAATTAAAGTAAATAAACAATATTAAATACAGAAAACATTCACTGTTTATTAGTAAGGTAATCCGTAATCTTCTCTTAAAATACAAAATTAAATATATTTATACCAAAACGTTAAAACTGAAACATTTTTCATCGTTCGGCTTCCAGTTTTACAAGGATGCTTGCGTTCCACAAAACTGAGGTGAAAGCGTCATTAAAATTAATCGTAGGCGGAATTTAGCAAGCAGACTTGTATACAAATTATTATATACTGTATCTATATTATGTTTATATCTAGTACTTGTATATAGGACTAGTATAGTATTATAATATTACCTATCTGTATATATTGGACCTAGCCACCACGCGACAGCTGTTACCATTTACAAAATTGTATTCCATATTTTATCGAATTCATTTTGGTATTTTGAAAATAGTAGTGTTGTTGATGATTTTAATAAGAAGACGTAAAAAAAAATACTGAAATGAAAATAATTCGTATTATTTCTTTATTATATTATGCTTTACAGACGACACAATGAAATAAAATAAATACATTTAAATAAATATTTATTTTATTAGAGAGGTAAGTAGAGGTACATTTAAGTTTAAATTATTTCTAAGTACATTTCAAAGTTGTTTAATATTTGAACTTGTGTAAGCTAGCTTATGTTATATATATAACTACTTACTACCGCTTTCTGGCTTGAGAAAAGTATTCACTTAAGTACCTTAATTCCCGCTTTAAATGCTTTAAAGCATAATTAACATTAATCAAAAACACATTTGAGTTTCACATGTACTTGTACTACTTTATGATGTTGTAAATGCTCTTTGCTCAATTCATAAGCCGGCATAAGGGTGCTTTTCCACCAATAATTTACGAGGATGTGTAGCGAGGAATGTGTTTGTAAATAACCAAACATTTCAATTTTCATTTAGTTTGGAGTTTGAAGCATTTAGCGTTTGAAGCCATACTATTGGTTATTTACAAACACACATTCCTCGCTACACACCACCAATGTGCGTCCGCGCACCACCACATGGAAAACCACCCTAAAGCTTGTAAAAATAAGTACTATCCTTCCAATAGTAGGTACATAAATGCGAAGTTTGTGAGGATAGATGTATCCTATACATACATCTATCCTCACATGTATTTATGTTTGTTACAGAATTTGTGAAAGATCACGAAAAAACTGCTGAACGCATTTTGATCAAACTTTACTACTTATACATAACTGATGAAACTATTTGATTTTGTGGGTGGTTCTTCCGCGGGTGAAACCGCGAGGCACAGATACGTAAGTTTAATTTGTAAACAGCCTTTGCTTTGCTTTGTAACTGTCAGCTTTGTGAGCAATAATGATTACTTACTGAATCTTTCTTTTGGTGCAAAATAAAAGTATGGTGCTGTTTCTTAATTTATTATTCAACTGCAGTACGTGGTATTGACCAAACAGATAGGGATCCAACCGTCCAGCAGGCTTTGTCAGCAATAATTAGACAAGTTAGTGTCAACAGGGGCGCTAAACAGTGTTTAGGTTCAGCTCGTAAATATCGGGCTTGTCGCTGATCAGAGGGTCGTTCACCCTCGAGGGGCGATAATTCTACCATTACGTAAGGGTGTGAACACACGTCAAGACATCGGGGGTGTATGCATTTTTCGGTGTAATGCAATTTGTAGGAATTATTGAATTTTATACTGGATAGAGGTGATTGTAACCATTATTTATAAATTATAATGTTATTATAGAATTTATACAATGTCAAAGTTTATTTTATTTTGTAAATAAATCTCTACTATATCTAGAGGAGTATGTAAGACCTATATTTGAAAGTTTCTGACCCTAGTTTGGAAAGTGTGTTGTTATTATAGCAGTTATTTTGTCAGATTTTCTGTAGGTATAACCTATGTTCATAAGAACGACGGATGTTCTCAGATCTTAAATTGCTTTTTTTTCTATACCTACTCACATACATATAGTTTATAGATATTATACAACAACTTATAGTTTATAGATATTGTTCAACACTCTCAGTGTATTCGCACTGTTGCACATAATTACCGTCTGTAACGACCCTTATTGAAAGCTTTATCCCTTCAGTACTAGGGTGGCTGTTATAACCTTTGCAACGATAAATTAATCTCTATCAAAAAAGATTTAAGGTCGAAATTCGTAAGTCTTACGTAAGAGGGTAGTTGCACAATTCAAAATGTTTGACTACCTGCGAAGGTTGTATTGACAACAATCAATAGAGCTGTCGTGGGGGAGAATGACATTGCGATTTTATAGCCCTTTTAATTAGAAATAATAATAGATGTTTTTCGGAAGTCACATTGTGACTTCTTTGCACATAGTTTTAGTCATTGCTTGGTTGTTTTTGTGTTAACGACGAATACTGGAAACTGTGATAATGGGAGTATAATGGCTACTTTTTATGCGAACGAATATTTATGACAATTTGACAAAAACATAACTTTTCATAAATTGATTAACTTAGATCGAAACTTTCTATTTTTTTCTGGCATAAATGCAATATAATAAAAAAGTAACAAAACACGCATAGTTTTTATTCTAATAATATACGGCATATTTGATTTCTTTATTGTTCCTCTGCGATCTTTAAAGGTTTAGCCACTAATCCACAATGAACATGAGCACTGTTTAAATTGCACAATCTTCAAACCCAGTACATTTAACATTAGCATGTATAACCTGCTATAGCCAAAGGCTAGACGGACCACACGGGGGACCTAAATCCAATTTGTTACGTCCCCCTTTGAACCCTCTGTGTTCAATGTTAAAATATGTACCTGCATACAAGGACGAAGTAAGCCGAACTGCCTCTCTACATTATTCTATTCGTCTAACCTCGTTCAACTTCGCGAGTAGTGTAGAGGAGGCATTACGGGCAGTGCAATGTTACGCGGTAAGCTTATAATCATGTATACCAAACTGTATTTTCCTTTCTCTTTGATACAGAACTAAATTTCCACTCAAAACGACATCGTTGCATACCATCTTGCGCTTTTACGAGGCCTGGAAAAAGTAGTACCATATCATTTCAAGTGATTGTTGAACAAACAATGCGGATTGCGATCCGCTCCACAGCTGCAGGCGCTTTCAGAGACCCCATTGTGCTCAGCTGTGTGTTTTAGACGTAAACTTCGCTTTGAAACTCGCGAGACTACTGTCTAAGTATAACAGCAAGGATGGGGAGCATATGGAGTAATCAAGAATGATGACGTGGATACTGGATAGTAGTTATCAAAAACGAATTAGTTGTAGGTACACCGTACATAACAATATAGGTAGTCATACAGTTCTAAAGAAGCAGCTGTTGAGGTATTAGGAATTACAGTGGTATTATGAATGATGTACAAGACACAATCCTGAGAACTATCATGAATTTTGAGTTGTAGAGAAAAACAGTTTAATAATAACAGCTTCGCTTTGCTTTCACGCAGATTCACGAAGGTCCATATTTATCGAGTTTTTTTATCTATTTAAGTAGAAAACAATCAAATCGATAAAAAAGAACAATATTAGGTATATACATAAATAATATAGAATCAGACAAACTATCGACACATCAATACAATTCCACACGGTGCACCTAACGAGATCAACGTAGTTTTTGCAATAAGCCATGACAAATTGTCTGTCATATCGGCAATCAAATCGTTAGGCACTTGATTATCTCCAGGGCGCAGCGCCTCCCCCACCCCCAGGAGGCATCGTTTCACGTTTGGATAGAGGCTTTACGCTAAATGACTTTTTGGCTTGGTTTTAATATTATACTAGTGCAAGTGGGATAAATGCTATCCTTGGTAATCCAGATTAGTAACTAGATTGTTATTTTTATTATTTTATTTTTTGTTTGTTTCGTTGCTTTTTGATCGTTTTTTGCTTGCTATTGCTGGCTACTAGCACAGATTAGATACTGTTACTAGTATGAAAGCGTATATTTGTGATGGTAGATGCAGGAATTTGTGTCTATAAACGACTTTAAAGACTGAAACTTAAACTGAAATATACTTTTTTCATACATAATATAATCCTATGGCTATATAGCTCTTAAAACACATTATTTCAAAGGTATGTATTATGTATTTATTTACACGAGAAACCAAAACAACAACTTCATGTTTATCTTCTCCGTTTATTACTTTCCACCCAACTCGATACATTTTAACTGGCACACACAAAACTTATCGCCAAGCGAATCGTATTAGTTTTGTTTTATTTTGCTTAGTATGGGATCTTCTGGGCGTTATCCCATTAAATATGGGTTAACTATCTTTCCCTATCGTTACCTAACTGTATTATAAGCAGTTGTTATTATATAGCGTTATCTCACTTATCTCTTCTCTTCTTTCTCTAGAAATCTCGATTCATAATGTTCATTACCATAGTTACTCCTCCGAAACGGCTGGACGATTCTCATGAAATTTTGTGTGCCTATTGAGATCTGAAAATCGGCCAACATTTATTTTTCATACCCCTAAGTGAGAAGAGTAAGGCAGAACAACGTTTGTCGGTTCATATCATAAAATATTTCTTTTTTTTTTGGCAGAGCAAGCAGAGGAGCAAGTGGGCCATCATAGGTAAAATGTGTTGTTATGTCTATAAATTTGGAGGTCAACCACATAAAAATACTGAATCGATAGTAAATTTCGTATGCGGACAGATTATAGCCTGGAATAAAGTATAGGGGACATTTCATGCGTGCACCACGCGACTCAAGTCTCAGGTTAAATACTCTACATTAATATTTTAAAGAGAATTTTAATTTGATATTACCCAGATTTACTTAAAAACTGAAAATTACCCATCGTTTTTAAAAATTGTTTCGCTGGTAGAAGTTAGCTACATTATTTTTTGCAGGATTTTTCCTTAGGTCTTTTTAGTACTTACTTTTAAATATACATTACTGGCAATTATTTTTGCTAATAATGCGAAAATAATGTTAATTAATAAAATGCTATATTTTAGTTAGGTATTAATATAATGATATATCGTCCATAGATAATATTTCTATTAAATAAAAAAACCTCTTTTATCAAACGCCCGCTCATTTTGTGGCAGTCATGCGGAACTAATGGCGTACTATCTCGCAGCCCGAGGGTTTTGGCGGTAAACGAAATAAGTCATGGTCTATGGATAGAATCTTGTGTGGTGCGTAAATTGATAGCTCTATGGTTAGGCTAGACCTTACTATGGTCATAGAATACTTAAGAATATAATATACTCTATGGTAGAATGGGATTTAAATAGGACTGGCTGTGCCGTGCAAAAGCGAGGATCAAACCGCGGGAAAAAGAAGTACATATTTCCATAGCTTACGTACGTTACGTATTCTTGGTACATAACTATAAACTCCATACATCACAACTCACAGCTAAGTATGTACATAGTATGTATTACAAAACGTTTTTTTAAACTATATAAAGTGTTGCCGACTTAGCAGCCTTTCTCTATTTAAAAATGTAAAATATTTATCGACCAAAGTGCGCTTATTAAAAATATTTAGGTATGGTAGCTTTAAAAAAAATACGACGTTATACAAAGGAACATACATAAAACCGCTATGACCAAGGACAATTTGATAAAAGATAATCATGATGAGATCTTGCCAAATTGTCCCAGAGTGGACGTCAATTATTTAGTTTCGTCTTTATTAGTTCGTTCAGTTATTATTTTTTTGGTAGAGTTTTCTTTTATCTGTGTGCCGGTATTGAATAATTGAAACTAAGTCTGATTTTTTTTATAAAATATACCTAGAAAGCGACAGCGTATATTGTAACATAACAAGATTATTTTATTATTTAAACATAAATAAATAGGAATTACACATTGAGTTACCATGTACATAGTACATATTAACTCAATGGAATTAGGTACATGGAATATTCAACATGTTTTGTGTCCAATTTCTAACATGTTTCAATTTCTTTTTTTATATCCTAACGATGCAATAGGTAGGTAGGTAGGATATTCATCCAAAATAATTAGAAAAAATGTATGGAAATATTTTCAGCACTCTCTCTAAATAGGTAGTTAGTACATATTTGAGATTTGGAGGAGGTCCTCCTATGTAGAGCAAAAAACCGATCTATTAATTGATTATTGAATAGTAACTAAGAATAGTAGATACAAAAGTAAATAGAAAATTTCGATAAATGTTTACTCAACTGTTTTACTATGTATTTATTTTTTACCAAAATTTTAACAAATGAGATACCTATAGGTAGTAAATACGCATGAAAAGATATTGCAAGAAAATGCGATTAAAATTTAAACTACAACTACAATACAAACATTTAGATTCTAATTAAAAATACTATTCTATAATGTTTATTGTTTCAAGTTTCAACCGCATCGCTTAGAGCACTCCTATTAATTTATATTGTCCATTGAAAATGCGTCGCGGGTTTTCCACTACGTTTTTCAAATGTGTAGAAATGCTATCTAAAGATCGACTTACCTATATTACGTCATCCGTTACAGATTACTTATTATGTTAAACACAGATACACAAAACAAAACAACAGTGACGCTTTTTAATTTTAATGGTTAGGTGCATTGAACTATTCGTGAGGGCGGACGCACGACATCCCCGTCTCGAATTCCGAATCGCACTAGGGTAGCCGGTAGGGTGCGTTCGGAAATACAGATTTGGGGGTTGAAATTTTAACGAGATGCTTGTCATACCGGCGTAACTTGCGGTTCCTACTATCTGTTTAATACTACGTCTTAATTTAGCTAATTTTGTATTTTTCATTGATTGATTAGTCGTGTAATTTAGGTACTGTTTTCTTAATTATTTTTATATTAATAATTATCGTAGGTATGGAGTTATATGTAACTATGAAAATCATTTGAAAAATCAAAAGTCTAAGATAGAATGGCTATCATGCCTATGCCTACACTTATAACGAAGTTTATAATTAAAAACCATGTTTTTATATTAT